>JAPWLS010002144.1:0-85648 GCA_028551675.1 Tineola bisselliella | reverse complement strand
TTTGATAGCGGCGGGCCTTATGCAATAAATACTATTTTTAATTATGCTGTTTTCGGTCCTTCTAATTTATTGCCTAATGAGTTGACGGATAATGAGGTAAATAAATATTGCGGTGTTACACTCATTGATGCGGTTGAGAGGTTTTGGCGAACGGAAGAGAAACCTCAGATTAAGTTTAAGATCCTTCGGATATTGAATGCGATACATTTTTTTTTTGTCGAACTACGACATGCGGTCTGAACGGTAATTATGTAGCACGGTTACCTTTTTTTTTATGGAGCACAAGCAACTCGGTACTTCAAAGCTTGTGCTTTGTGTAGCTTTGCGTAAGTTCTTTGTTTATTTATAGGTTTTTTAATAAGTTAAAGGTTAAGAGTTTGGTTTATAATACAAAATACTTATTAGTTAGTGAACGTCGGAATGCACTTTTTTGTTGTATTAGGTTAGTACAATTGGATTCTTTTAGTGAAGAATTTAATTTATTACGGTCGGATAAAGCTATAAGAAGCTCATTACGGAAACTTAATTTGTTTATTGATAAGGATAATTTAATACGCGTTGGCGGGCGTATTGAATATTCGGAGTTGCCTTATAATGCTAGACACCCAATTTTGTTACCATCTAAACACGCATTTACGGAGTTATTAGTGAGACATTATCACAATGTCTATTGTCATGTCGGTTCAAATGCATTGTCGGCTATATTGTCTAGAAACTATTGGATAATATCAATGCGTCGGATTACTCGGAGTGTTGTATCCAAATGCATTTCGTGCTTCAAGGTCAAGCCGAAAGTGGTGCAACCATATATGTCGGATTTACCAGCTGATCGCGTAATGGGTGCGCGACCTTTTCTCGGAGTTGGTACGGACTTTGCGGATCCATTTTTTTTATTAAATCTAGCGCTTTGCGGAATGCTAAGATATTGAAATGTTATTTGTGTGTGTTTGTGTGTCTTTCAACAAAGGCCGTGCATTTAGAAATAGTTTCGGAACTAACAGTAAACGCGTTTGTTGCTACTTTTACGCGTTTTGTTTCACGGCGCGGATTACCTTCTTTAATAAGATCGCATTGCGGTACAAATTTTACGGGTACGGATAAGTTATTAAAGGACGTTTATTTATTTTTACGTGATAATCACTCGGATCTCGGACGTCAACTTTCAAATAAAAATATTACGTGGTTATTTAATCCACCGGCAAGTCCTAATATGTAATATTTGAAGCGGCGGTAAAATCGGCTAAAACAACTTCAAAAACTTTCACAACATTTTTGGCATCGGTGGAGACAAGAGTATCTCCATACTTTACAACAAAGAGTCAAGTGGAACTCTAAAACGGATCCTCCCAAAATTGATGATTTAGTCTTAATTAAAGAGGATAATTTGCCACCTTTGCAGTGGAAACGCGGTCGGATTATTAAATTATTGCCAGGTTCGGATCAAGTAGTTCGGGTTGCTATGGTTCGAACAGAGACTGGAACCCTTACAAGGTCAGTCTCAAAGTTGTGTCGGTTTTCCAATAGCGGTTAGGAACCAAGTCAAGCCTTGGTTGGGGCGGGGGATGTTGTGGCCAACTTAAATTGGGTGGTGGTATTGCCTTGGACGGCGTCGCGAGCGCACGTCTCCAGGGTGTGATTCCCTCGGTCGGCGGCGGCTGGAGCGGACGCTTCAGCGGGTGCGCTCGGACAGCATCGCGAGCGCACGTCGGTTGTGTGTGTGTGTGTACAAATCGGCGGTTGGGGTCGGATGTCGCTATTGCATCGGTTATTATTATGCGGAATTCGGGACTATATTGTTATATATGTGACTTTAATCGGCTATATTATGGTACATATGTACATGAACTTTATATTGTGAGTACTTTAGCGACAGCGGAGAAATCTACGGAGCATCGGAAGCATTAACTGCACACACATCTTGGGGAGTGGTGGATGCAGCTGAAAGAGGTACGTACTACTATCCCTTTTTACTGTTGGCCACCTATCACCCCCAATATATACAGTCCACTATTAATTTATATTATATTATAGAGGGGTTAGACTCCCCCCTCTTCGGCGGCGGCTAAAGGTGTCGTAGGTCGTGAAGGGGACCACGGACGTACACCTTTACAGATACTGTGAATTTTTAACGTTAAGATACGATATGTAAAATGAAAATGAAAATCGTTTATTATTAGCATAGCCACTAAAGGCGTGCACTTGCTCATCGTTAGACTCTACCGTGACTTCGGAAAGGCGTATGACGAGAAGAATACCACAAGAAACTCGTCAATCATAGCCTGTACATAAAATAATAATAAAATCACTAAATTGTAATTCAAAAAAAATAATTCATAAATCAGATTGCACAGTAGTTACAATAATTACAATAAATGTTATATTAATAACATGTATGTATATAAAATACATCTAAAATTTTGGTAAGTAAGTAGGATTGACGAATTATTATAAAAATAAATATTTTTTTTAAGTTATAAAAAATGAACTTTTGTATGTAACCCGTGAAGTAACAATCGCGTTTCGGTCCTAACAGAGGCGATGGCTTCGTGTAGTAACATTTCTTTACAATACTTAGAGAGTCGTGCAGTTAAATGCGACAACCACTAAAAACAATGTAATATTGCTTGATTTTAAAATTTTTATTTTAGAGTTTTAGTATTATTATAATATCATTAAGTATAAGTAGGAATAGAAAGGAAATTTAAAAAACAAATTTAATCAAGAATACTTTCAACCCAAAAAAAAATTTCAACGAAACAATAATGTTTTTAAATAATTTTATTCAAGGTTAACCTTTAAAAAGTACGTGTCGGAAATATTATAATCTAAAGAGGTAAATCACATTAACACTCCGCGTCATATTTAAAACAAAACTCACCTTTCATTAGGGAGCTTCCGTCATTTCTCGAAAGGAAATTAAGTTTGTCTTTTGTCTTGAACAAATGACTTGTCGATGTGCGTTCACACTGATAAACCTCTCAAACCACAGTTTAATTAAATTCGACGCAAAACGTTGTATTATCTGCTTGTTCTAAACTTAAATTGTTAGATATATATTTAGTCTGTGGTGTAATAATAGGCATAGTATGTACAACAAATATGTTCAAAGTAATATTTCTCGCTATTCACAAAGGGCAACGGTTTGCTTGTAATGTTAACCTCAAGTTTGAAAAGAAGAGCTCTTCAATAACGCTTCATTGTTCTAATTCCAATAATCTAATAAATAAATAAAGTTATTTTAGAACCGTAATTGACATACAAGGTAATTTTTTTTAATTTTCGTAGGAGAAATTACAATTAGGAATGTTTTAATCTCTAAATTGATCCAAATATTAAACCTTAGGAGGAATTACTATTTTTATTCACCAATTTATTTCGAAAAAAGAAGCACTGTATTAAAACTTTATTATAATTATAATTAATTTATTAAAAATATATTTAAATAGGTAAATATTTTATAAACGTGTTTTTTACAAAATAAATAATGAAAATGGAATTGTTATTAAAGAATGCAGTTGCATTTTAAGAATACCTCTGCCGCGTTTCGCGTTTCATAGAAAATGACGGCTTGCTATTTTGGGTTCCTTTGGTTGGTAAACTTTTCAGCTCTCTTTATTTTTTTCTAAAACTGTTACGAACAAAACTGGCAAATGCATTTATAAACGCTACCAGAGAGCACCATGTATCATATACAACAATAAATATTCTATATCATCATATTATATTGTAATTAACGATTATCTAGGACCAGCAGAAAGGTTGCATTCGGAAGGAATAGATGCAGATCAAAAAGAACATAAAAAAGAATAGGCGAGAAAAAATAAAAATAAATAAAGACACATATAAATATAATAAAAGAATAAGAAATGCAAAGAGTACATAAATAATGTTTAGTATGTATGCTACACTATTGTGTTATGATTAAATGATGAAAAGAAATGAAATGAAAATTGTTTATTAGCATAGCCACTAAAGGCGTGCGCTTGCTCATCGTTAGACTCTACGATGGCTTCGGAAAGGCGTATGACGAGAAGAAGACCACAAGAAATTCGTTAGTAAAGCATAAAGCAGCTTTATTAAAGCTGTACATAAAGCTTTATGCTTTCGAAGACTCGGATTATGCAAATTAATTTTTTTAATTAAAGAAAGTTAAAGTATTTTAAAAAAATATTATACACAATGTTTTGGATCACTGGAATACCTTTTCTTCAACAATACAAACATTTAATCTAGAACTAATTTTCATATATTTTTAAAACCTACTGAACCTTTTTGGTAGAAATAGTATTCTAAAAAGACTTAGTGTTCGATATCTTTTTCTTATTGCTCGGCTCACGCCCCACGAAGGTGCACCTTCCAAGCACGTAGACGACGTTCCATCGACGAATTTCACAACTGAAGAGCATTTCACTTTAAAATTACTATCAAGGAAAGAGGAATTTGTTTGATGGGAGATCTCGAGGAATTTGAATTTGATTTCTTAAGACGAAGTAGTTCCGCCGATTTACGTTTCCCCTAACGCTTCAAGGAGATCAATTTTAATTTTACAAAAGTTGGAATTATGGGAATTTGTTTAAGTTTGAAATTTACGTTTGAAATGTTTTAACCCTTAATAGCCTAGAGTATCAATTTTGATAATTCACATTACTATTGGTTTTTTTTTTATAGGTTGGCTGTTCGTATTTTACTGTTGTATAATATTCTTTCCAACGAAATTAAAAAATAAAACAAATGTCATTATTGTTTTATTTTATCTATGACATATTACTTGCGCGGCAAAGTGAACTTTCGTAAATCAGGCTACTAAGGGTTAAAACACTATTAGATTTGATTTCTTAATAAACTATACACTTAAAATTAGTTTTAAATTACAAAATATAAGTGAGTTTATTAACTTACTCTCGCATTTACTTTAATTTGAAACATTATATGAAATGTTTTTAATAATATATTGTATAATAGAAATAACAAGCCTAATATATTATTACTTACGTGGCAGTACATTAAGTGAAAATACATTAAAATTTAATGAAAGCTAATATTGACTGGGGAATTGATAACAAAGAGACGGTCAGAAAATAATTAGAGCAATAATAGAAAACGACCAAACAAAACCCTAAAACGATAATTTCTCCAATCCTCAGGACGGAGCCTTTTGATATCCCAAACATGTTAACAAATATTTTATTAGCTTCATTACGTATTTGCAACGAAAATCCATTAAATAAACTTTTTCATTAACCTAAAAAGTTTTTTGACAATTAAAATTGAAAAATGGCTTGACAATTTTAGTGATCATTAATAAATAATTAACTAGTCATATATTTAATTTTATTATTATTTATCTTCCTTAGCCTTAACTGACTCTGACGAAATAAAGATGAACTATACTGATTTTTAGAGATCAGAAGCCTCTATTTCTTAAACGGGAAGCTAAAAAGAAGATATTCCAGCCTAATTGCATCAGAAACCCAAAACGGTCGACGAAGCATTTGCATGTGTTACATTTGAAACCGAATATATGCGGTTATTATTTACAAAATATTGAATTTTTCACTGTATTGTCCCACATAATTCTTTAATTAATTTTTTTTTCATACCATTATATTATTTTACATATTCCTTCTATGTTTCCTGTTACTTTTGTCTAGATATATTTTCTTTCTTATATTATTTATTACATGTGTTGGGTTTAGAATTATCTTTTATAGTAATCTTAACTCAGAAGAAAGCTATTGACAGTTAACGATGAAAAACGTGAACAACCATAGTCCCACCCACCTAAGCAGACTATAGGGACTAATTCATTTATATATTGGTTCTTTATTGAATATTCATGGGTTGGTATAACTTGTTTTGAGGAGCCTACGCAATTTGGGTATTCTTTTTAGAAATTTCTGCCTTCGTATGTTCTTCCCTTGAATTATTGTCTATTGTTGAATATTAATGCAATGTTGTTACTAAAAGATTTATGTTTTGTTTTCATGTTAAACGTAAGATAATAAATTGTTTATTGGTTGCTGATATTACTTGCTTAGTTCGAAAACATAGCTCTTACAAATTACGATTTATTAACTTTAGGAAGCGCACTTACAACACCTACTATCAGTATGAAATGAAAATCGTTTATTAGCATAGGCACTAAAGGCGTGCACTTGTTCATCGTTATACTCTACCGCGACTTCGGGAAGGCGTATGACGAGAAGAATACCATAAGAAACTCGTTAGATGAAAGATGAAACTAGTTAGAAGGTCCTAGACCAGTTGAAGTTGTTATTTATACTACAACTAACTCTCGATGTCCATGGCATGGTAAGACGCAGGACATCTTTTAACTCTTGTAAATTAAAAATTATTGGAGTTTCAAACTAGAAAATATTATTTGACGTTTATTTTATTTATTTTTAATCTGACGTTTCGAATGGTTTTCGGCAACATAAAGTTTTTTTTGGAAATTAATTAAATCGTGTTTGCGAATAACCTAGAATATAATTGAAATATAGTATTTTGAAAACTGCACAACAAAATGTAATTATCGTTCGATTCTCGCAATTCTAGAACTTTCTGCAGAGCTGCATTTTCTACTTCACTGTAATAATATTTTTTCGGAAACAGCTTGTTTAAAAATGTTGCCGATATTTGGGTTATATCATTGCTATTGTTTTTGCCATTCTAAAAAACGTGAAAAATAAAGAAAAAATATATCTGAAAAAGTTTTCTTTTTTTTTAATTAAACAAATAAAATGTTATGTAGATTCGTATTTGTCTAAATGTACTAAGCTAAACTTAGTAGATTGAAGACGCGTCTAGTATTTTAGACCTAAAAACTTAGCAAAAATCTTTTAAAAGACATCTAAATTTTGGGTTTAAATAATAATAAATTAGGCAAACATGTAGATTAAGGGCTTGAGTATTGATTTTCAGATCCTCAACAGCTAAGCGGTGGTTGAGAAAGAATGGCGGTTGTCTGTGATTAATCACTGCTAATGAACCATAGCGTACTGACGTTTCCCTTTTTCCGTTCATTTACGGCAAAATGCACTTAAACTATTCGAATTTAAAAAAAAATATATTTATACTAAAATAATGCTTAAAAGAAGTTAAGTTATTTATTAATAGTATATTTAATATAATGATTAATTATAATTTGAAATATAATTAATATAAAATATGATTTTTTTATATGCAACCTTTTGTCATCAATCGGTAGTTTTACGAACTTAGAAGGGTACATTTATATTCGTATATTTTTCGAATATAATTTTATTACTCGTATTTATCTAACGAAAGTAATAATTATTTAATAACAAAATCGGCTTTTTTATTCTCCAATTTTCCCACTCGAATTATATTCTGACTATCATCGAATCTATATTTTTATTGCTTTTATTATTTTAGTTTTTACGTCGATGCTTTTTTGTTCGTGGCCAGTTACAAATACGAGTATATAGTTCTACGAAGCTGTATTATGATGAACAATATACGACTGCTTAGTCTAAAGGATTGCTATTAAAATTATTACGTCAATATCAAATATTTTAGTATGTTTAACTTCAGTATTTAAGCGGTTTCTCAGTAAAAATCGCTTTACTCTCTCACAGAATATTTAATTTAATTTAAATCAATTGTAATTGTAGATTGTCATTTGTTTTGTTCTTCATTCAAAGACGACGTTTTAAAGTACATATTTGAAACTTGGAAGATTCCACTATCCGCTAATAGATAATCTCATAAATTTTGACAAAACAGCCATTCTCAAAGTGTGTTCCGCGGAACCCTAGGGCTAAAATGCTGCAAAAAATTGCAATATAATTATTCATAAATAGATATAAATCAGTTTTTTATAATTATATTAAGGCTTTTTCCTTCGCCAAAAAAGTTTGAGAACCGCTGGTTTAATGCGATCATATCTCGTAGACGCTGTTGTGTCTGAAAGAAGACCTTCTTTTAGCCCGATCTCTATAGAAAATATATTTTTCACAACTTGGGTTCGAAATTCGAGAACATATACAAAACATCTTTGAAATATAGTTATAGTTAAGTTATTCGTCGTCTATCGTACACTTCGCCTGTAAAATTGACTACTTCACTCCGGAAAATGTCGACATGCGATGCAATCGTTTACTTGAAATTTAACAAAATTTATAACAGACACTCCGACGTTGAACATTCACAATTTATGTTATTTTTATTTCACTGTTATAATGTAGACCACATATATGTATATGTATCTACGTACCCCTATTTTATATAGTTATGAATGATAAACGACGTATTTACTATACCTATGTCATATTAAAGGCAATTCTGTTTTCTTTCTTACAATACATAGATTGAGACATTGTATGTATAAGCAAGATGCTAATTTAAAAACAAAAGAACAAATTAGTTAATGCAATAGTAATTAGAAATAAAGTAATATGAAGCAGTAATAAACAGTTTATAGTTCATTTTGTGTTGAACGTTTTTGATTTACACACACCGGGGTCTTTATCTTTATCATTAAATTTATATGACATAACAAGACTCGTGTGCAGATATATCCGTAAATAAGCATCAACCACTATAAAGAGATTTGTCTAGAAATGTGTGTTACATTATAAACAGCGCCATCTATGAACGAGTGGCGGAATTGAAACTTTTTGAACAAATCTTAAAATTAATTAATATTATATAATTCTTTGCAAAATTAGTATTATTATTTTTTGTTAAAATTGTCAATAACGCGCTCAATACTATTTGTACGATATAATTATGATGTTACATACATTTTACTATTGGCATATAGGCTACATACGTGTATATGGCTGGCCTTAATAGTATAAAATATACAACTCTGTGTTGAACACTTGCAAGAATTCATATAACTGTCGTGTCGCCGTATAAACAATAGGAGTGTCTGATTTACTGGCGAATGTTCTCTTATTTATCTGGAAAATGTGTTATACAAAATCTACATTTACTGTATATTTATACATATATACAAGTATATTATAATTGCTTAGAAAATTTAATATACTCGTATATCTTTTTGTTCTCGAGAAAACTACAAGAATTATTGCTTTAATTTTCTTGTCTCAGTAACTGCTTTTTGAAATTGCGTACTGAAAACATTGAGACAAATATATAGAGAAGACATATCAAACAAAATTCGTACGAAGGACTAATTATCACGGATGAGGCGTATACTTTTACTTATAGATCAGTGTATAAACCAGATAGAAGATAATGGATTTCAAAAACAAAAGAATTCAATACATAACAATATAAATTTATAACAACTTTTCTCTTTGTGCCCTCTCCTACATATTTAACTCAATGTATGAAAATAATTAAATGTATATATTTATAAATTAAGAGTTTATAATCTAAAATCTAAATTTATTTCATTTATTCTATTTATATATTACGTACGCTGTATATCAGATACAATTGCCTACCATTCTGCAAGCATACACCTCATGCTAGGAAGTATGGACTGCATTCTACCTTTGTTAAGCCTAGTGATTCAGATAGGTGTCTCAAATCGACTCTCATTGACTAAATTGAAGTTAAACTAGACTGTGATTCATGAGTAGAGACGTTCTAATTTGCTCTTTCGCTTATACTCGAGCATGTCTAAACTGAGAAGCTACGTTTCAAATGTTCTCTCTATGCTCTTGAGGTTAAAATTAAAAACGTCTTATGTTTAAGTTAAGCTAATTCTAATCTAATTGGTTGTTTCAGGCGTTACTTTGCGGAAATCCATATTAAAGGAAATTATTTAAAATTATTTTGCTTATAATTCCTGCTACATTAGTTCGATGAAGGAGAATAACCTCCACCAACATTCAATAACTTGTCTCGACGCGTTTCGCCACTTCACGTGGCATCATCAAGATATGTTATTCTCCTTCATCAACCTAATGTAGCGGGAATTATAAGCAAAATAATTTTAAATAATTTCCTTTAATTCTAATCTTCTGTCTGCCTTTGACAGCTGACATAGTGGTCTAACTGCGTTTGTATCTAGCTAACTATATATCGTTTGAACCCATATCGTGTTAACACATTAGAAAGGTACTTAGTGAAGTGTGGCAAGAACAAGCATTCAAAGGAGACCCAGCATAATGAAAATTCCTTTTACTAACAGGCCTATTCTGCTCGCAAAATTATGCTTCTTGATCGCTATTTACCATTATCTCTATTTTCATCGCCAGATTTTTTAAAACTAATAATGGCAATAAAATTTACTGTCACGTAAAATTGGTTCAAAGATGCTTTATGGTTATGACCTTAAATTGATATATGTATTATATTTATTTGTTATATGTATATCTATACTATTATATAAAGAGGAAACATTTGATTGTTTGTATGTATTGAATAGGCTCCGAAACTACTGGACCGATTTGAAAAATACTTTTACCATTAGAATCGTAAAAAATCCCTGATGAACATAGGCTATAAAATTATTTTCAATTGTTTTTTTTTTAAGAAATAGTACATTTTAAGTTCACACAATTCGATGTCTATGATATTTCTTTTTTTTTTTTTGTTCCATTTTAAGGCAAAGGGATCGAGCCCATACAGCCAGATATATTGTATTTCACTTTATTTTAAGTTCACACAATTCGAAGTCTGTGCCTAATTTTGGCGGGTAAATGTGCTGTCAGTTTTTCAATTGTTTTTTAAGATATATTTCATTTTATTTTAAGTTCACATTGTAATTCATGTCTAATTCAATGAAACATTGATTAAATATAAAATAAAAAGTAATCCGATTTAGATATACAAGAATAAACCAACATATTTATGGTTAAGCGACCGCTTGTTATTGGTAGGATTGGTCTGGCTTGATTACTGAGAAATGACGTCATTTTTTATTTATTATTTAAGATATGTACTTATCATAACAAACGTATTTCGAAGTCTATTAGTGTTATAAATTAGTGAAATGAAATGAAATGAAAATGGTTTTTATTTATTATTTAAGATATGTACTTATCATAACAAACGTATTTCGAAGTCTATTAGTGTTATAAATTAGTGAAATGAAATGAAATGAAAATGGTTTATTAGCATAGGCACTAAAGGCGTGCACTTGCTCATGGTTAAACTCTATCGTGACTTCGGGAAGGCGTATGGCGAGAAGAATATCACAAGAAACTCGTCAATCATAGCCTGTACATAAAGTAATAATAATAAAAAAAAACTGAATTTTAATTCAGAAAAAAAAGTGAATAACAACTTATAAATCATATTACACAGTGGTTACAATAAATGTCAAATTAATAACATATATGTATATAAAATACATGTATATGTCCAATAATATGTATATAAAAATATTTTTAAAAAATTAAATAAAAAAATATATAGCTACCTATACAACATTTAAAAAAATACAGTAAAATAAAATAAAATAATCCTTCTAGTAAGCCAACAGTAAGTCAAGCTCAAACACTAGTTTAACCACGCATTTGTGTTTTAAATTATTTATTTATAAGGTACAAATATCAGACTACATTCTAGCTTTAAAAATTAGGCGAATTGCGAAAAAAAAACCGAATGTGATGAAACCTAATATAAGACACATAAAACATAAAAAATCTATATAACGCCCTTCACTTAGTAAAAGAATTTGAACTCTCTTATAACACGCACTGTTTATCTCGATGTCGATCGTTGGCAATTTCTACATGTTTCACAGACGAAATTCCTACAAATCCGAACGATCGTTTCTTGTCTGTTGATTTATGAACACGCCTGGTTGTACCTAGTAATGCCGTTTGAGTTATATGAAGGAATCGTTCACAGTGGCGACAAACGCCTCGACGAAGCGCCTCACGACCGATCACCTGTCATTTCTCATTTCGTCTCGTCCCTCCACCCCGTTTATGTAACGGAATTTGTAACTAAATTGCGTGAATTTATTCTACAAAGATTTTCAACAAAAAAAAATTGTGCCGGAATATATTATGTAAATTATTGCGTAACTTTTTATTTATTATTTTAACAATTATAATTGATTTTGATGGTTGGTTTTTTTGATAAGCATTCTAAATAATAAATTTTATATATGTATATCATCAGTTACACCAATAAAACATATATATTTTACATTTTTGAGTTAAATTTTCGTCTATGCAAAAGCCAATAAATATATCAAAAAATCAAGAACGGCGCCTACATATTACATATTGACATATGTATAACTTACTTTTTTATAGCTAAATATTGGTCAGTAGTAAATAATTTAATTATAAAATAAATATTAAATTGTCTACATATGCATACAATTTCATAACATCTCGCACTACAATGCAAATGACGTGTTGTCAGTTAAATAAATATTGAATTTTCATATAAAAGTTTACACGACCTGTTATTATATTGGATATGTCATAAAAACACGTATCCTATTTGAATATGGAATGCGTTTTTTTATTTGTGAATTAATTTAATAATAAGTAAAATAGGATTTAGTAGCAATGTATGAGTTTTATTTTTATTATAATATATAATAGTATTAATCCCTTTATGCTCAGACAAACAAGCCAGTTATAAAGTTTCTCCGTACAATGAACTTTCACTTGAGACTCCATGGCACCAATATATATTCTATTTTTGTCCCTCAGCAATTCTCGTAAAGAGAATTTTCGTCTTAGCCTTTTCCGAAGTAAAAACATATTTTTTCCAATACTTTTGGGATTGAAGGAAAACTTATTTATAATTGCCTACAAATGTCACTAAAACTTCTTACAAAAAATACATAAAAAGGCGGTAACTACCGAACATTACGCGGACGACCTCAATTTTCTACTTCCTATTTTATCTTAGTAAGATATTTATTAATAACTGTTTAAAAGTTTAAAATGGAATAAACAAAAGTTTTAGAAACGTAATTAAATTAATTAAATCCTTTCGTCAATTTATCGTAATTTATGGCATATTTATTGATTAGCAAATGAAGCAATAATTTTCTAACGAAATCGTTCGGTGTAATTGTGCGCATTACTGTTTTTTATAGCCTAATATATGATATATCCGAAAGTATTATAATACCTTTATATCATTACTAATACTAATAATTTATATTTATTTGGTAAGCTCTTAAGTAACTGGAATAATTCTACTATATTTGTTTAACAAAATGTATTAGACTGGATAAAATAGGAATAATACTGAGTACATTTTAAGAATCCACACGATAATTCTACTTAAAAAGAGTATTCTGCTTTTATTGTCGGATGCAACTTTTACTTAGGTTAAAACATTGCTGCCAGATAAAAAACTTAGTGTGTTTTCTCGACCACTCAGCAAGTATGCGGTTTTATGGCCATGCAATGAACCAATGTCCAGTTATCGGATTCTTGTTTTTATTTTAAATTCCAAGCAGATTCGATTTTGACACTTATTGTAATTCTTCTTCATTTATGAACGCATTCAAAACACCAGCCAACTGCAAGGGGCGCATGCTTTATTCAGTCAAGAAATTCTCTTAATGCGACTGACGTCATGCGTATCTTCTGCAATGATCATCTTTTCCTTCATCCTTATAAACGTAAATAATATATGTGTTTTCATTTAAAACTAACGCCTTTGCATCGATTTCATAGTTACAAGAGACCATCGATTTTCAATCGTAACAAATATGCATTATAAATACAATATTATTGAGAAAGAAGAACTAACCATATTTGCTTCAGGTCTTTTCGATCAGAGAATGGTATGTATGTATAACTGTATAAAGCTATTGTTACAATTTAAAATCATAAATATAATTTTAGATTGGATTGTAAACAAGAATATCAAATACCATAAAACCTAAGATAGATTCGCTTCAAGTCTACATGACCACTTCATTACAAGTTTTTTGGGTACTAACTTTTTAGTACCTTATTTTCGATTTTATCATCTACCTAACAACTGTCAAGGGTGTCAATTTCTACAGACTGATGATATTGATTTTGATGTTGTTTTACGATTAATAAAGTACACAAAGTTCGATGACCTTTTTTATTGTTGATTTAGGGTAGGCAGTGGCGTATTAATCACTGTAGTAGACTGTAAACTCTTTAAACTTTGAATTGTTTACGATTCTTACTATATTTCAGAGGTTTTGTCCTAACTCTAAATTACTATTGCAATGTAGGACATAATTAACCTACTTTCCCCTCATAATTTTAATAATTAAAATACATATTTTATGAATGACAATTTAAATAATATGAATATTGTTTTAATTAAGTATCGCCAAGGGACTGCGACTCGGCAGAAGATTACTCGTCTTTTGCGACAAGATTTCCTTTGCGTCAGTGAGCCACAACGTAATCTAGCTTCTAATTAAAATTCTTCTTTCCTTACATTTTAACATAAATTTATTTGGGATGTAATTTTGTAACACGTTTTCTTACTATATTTTCCTTTAGAGAATTTTGCCCCTCTAACTTAATCTGACGAGAATAGTGACGATTAGAGGAATATTTATTTTAAATAATTTGCTTAATAGTAAACCCACCCCTCTTTTGGCGCCAATGATTGGCTGACTTCATCATTAATGCCTCTAAATACTCCATACTAAGTTGGTCAATATACTGTCCGTTTATTCGCTCGTTTCAATATCTTGCTTCATACAAATACACAATATTGTTATTAATTTTATCACAGATTTTCTAGTTGATTAAGTTGTTATACTTAATTTGATAAACTGTTAACATATAAAATAAACTTTTAAAATTAGTTAAAAGTTACCTCTTATGAAACTTGTAGTTTTAAAACTACTTGATAATTATTTAAAAGTTAATTAAAATCTTATCTTCCGACATCTTAATTGTATCTTAAGCTTCCTTGTTGTATACGTATATATATAATATTATTATTTTATGTAGTGTATGTATTGTGTATATTGAATTATTATTATTTCACCTTGTATATCACCTCTGATACATAATGCCAATGACATTAAGCTCGCCTATGTACGATTTTTATCCATTAAGGCATTGTCTCTTAAGCGGAGGGTAGATTTTGTTTTTAAAGGGGGTCGTAATAATAAATACAAACTACATATAGGTACAAAAGATTCGTTTATTATTGGAATGAATTTTAGTGTAATGTAATGTGTGGGGGGTCGCAAACCTTTTTACTTAACTTTTTCGTGGGTCGCGACATAAATATGGTTGTGAAACGATGCATTAAGGATTATAATTATTTCATACTATATTTATAAAGTACTACCTGTGTCTAGATACGTATATATATGTGCAAAGTGTTAAATAGCTAATTTAATATACTTACTATTATATATCTTATGTGTATGTATCTTTTTAAAAAAATATCCGCCTACATCCGTCGTAATGACTAAGGCTGGCTCGTTTAAAGCAAAGCTCATTAATTTTTCACTGCTCTTTCCCTATTTACTTAGCTCCCTAATGCGCTATGTATAATTAACGCTTTAATTAATTACTATATTTTTTCACCACAAAAATTTGTTAAAAAGTGAAATAAAAATAATTCATTTACAATAAAAAATAATATCAGATAATTTTGCGATATTAGTGTATATTTTTTTAACTTTTAATTAATAGATCGGATTTTATGATTTCCAATTAATAACTGTATCGTGTATCGGTTAATTATTTTCGTGCCTCGTTTTTATAATTGTTTAAACAATAAAATAAATTCATATTGTAATAGTTCATTCCACTTTAAATAATATTGCCATATCGTTTTGGTTTACTTTATGATAAATATATCAATTTATAATAGCACAATAATTAATTAGTGTACTATGAATATCAAGACAAGGACAATTTAAACAGATAACAGCCAGACCTAAAACAAAAACTTTATTTATAATAATCGGCAAGCGTATTACAGAGATTATTTTGTAATGTTTTTATCAGTATTATTCCTTAAAAAGTGTCTTCACTATCTTAAGTATACCGTCATATCCTATATAATTGAAATTTCATTTAGTATATAATAATTGTTCTATTCTTTACTTTTACAATATTACACACACACACAAACACACACACACACACACACAAGTGGATAGACAATGAGACACACAGTGTTACCATCTTAAATATAATGTAATAATACCAACCAACGTAATTCTATTGATAGGTCGAAAATGAATAAATCCCTACTAATATTATAAATGTGAATGTGAGTTTGTTTGTTACGTTTTCACGCAACTTTATCGATCATCATGAAACACATACTTTTGGAGGTACTAGAAGTAACATAGGATACTTTTTATTTTAAAAAAAATTTTTTACTATAGTTTCCAATTGACTATAATAAAATATTGATTATAGTTCTATTGAAATGATCTCTGATACTTATTTAACGACTTAAATGCGAGCGAAGCCGCGTGTAAAAGCTAGTTAAACAATAAAAATAGTTTAAATAGATAGTTGAGCCCATAGCAAATCATAACAAAATGCATAGATGTGGAAAACTTAATCGTCGGTCGACAAGGAATGGACTACAGCCTCGTAAGTGAGGAGGTCCATCATTATCGAATTGTGGACGCACAACTATACGAAATACTGTATTTATTGAGGACGATTAGAGGTCGGTCATTTGCATTAAGTCTGAAGCCACTCAAGTATCAATAAATCATCCAAAAAGCCATTTAACTTGAACGTACTTTGTTATTTAAATTAGATTTCGGCGTGTCATCGCTGTACTTGACACAACAACTTATGAACTAATAATTTGTGATCATAATACATTTTATAATTGCCAGTCATCTTTTAATTTTGTATGAGATTTTTTTTATGTTTTAGACGTTTTATTCATCGTCAAAGTTAACATTATATTATAAATTACATACTATCACTGAGAAAACATACTAAATAATATTATAGAAACAAACGAATCCGACGAGAATTGGCCAATTAGACTACCATTTAAATGTTATACTTTAAATATTGCATTTAAGTAGTACCCATATATTTTTCAATTGTAATCAACAAAATAAACTAAAACTCACTAATATGATTTTATTATTGTATTATTGTGTTTATATTTCTATATCATGTGTATTTATTCATTTTTATTTCTTATTTGTTTTATATATTTATAATATTATTATGTGTATGTGTGTAAGTGTGATAAGGTTATTTTTATTTATTTTTTCTTGTTTATTATTATTATTTTTTAATGTTAGTCTTGATCTGCATCTATTCTTTCTGTATGCAACCTTTCTGCTGGTCCTAAAAGTCAACTGGTAGATAATCCCCAAGGGCATTAAGTTCGCCTTTTGTAAAGTGCAAATAAGTTTTAAATAAATAATATGGATATATTATTTTCCTACTCATAATACAAAGTCATAATTTATGATCAGGACTTTATGTATATGTACTTAGTTATTGATGTAGACTATTATATGAATCAAGTGAGAAAGTTGTACTGTTGTTAATAAACACGTGCATAAACAAAAAACAGTTTAAAAAACAATTATGTTACGACCCATCATTTAATAATACTTTTGTATCAAAGGCAAAATGTTTCCTTTGCCGGAAAATTGGGCGGAACATACATCATTATAAGGGTACCTTACATTCAACTAATGAGCCATTGTAAACGTTACGGCAAACCTCCGGAAACCTACAAACGGGAAATAGCCTGCAAAACTTCATATTTCTGAATATTCACTTGTGACTATTATTGAGTTGACGACGTGGCAAACCTTTTCCTGTATAACACTCGCTGTTATTTCTAACCTTACTTTTTATACTAGTTTTTTTTTGTCTATACTAATATAATAAAGAGGAAACATTTAATTGTTTGTTTGTATGTATTGAATAGGCTCCGAAACTACTGGACCGATTTGAAAAATTCTTTTACCACTAGAATCGTACATTATCCCTGATGAACATAGGCTATAGAATATTTTCAAAAATCCGGATGAAAATTTCAATAATGTAACTCAAAATGTGAAAAAAAAAACATTATATTGCGTACGCTGCGGAAATTATTGACAATGGAGCAAAGTGATGTACTACAGTTTTATAGAGGACATCAATATCTACAAAAAAGTCTGCGATATGACTAACTATTACAGTTATGTCGCAATAACTGCTTTTTCATGTTAAAATTTAAACTTCATGGTACTTTATATCTTCATTGCTACGCGAACGAAGTCGCTGGCAACAGCTAGTTTTAAATAAAAATAACACGTGGAAACAATATTTTTTGCGTTATTAACGTAAAATAAGTAAGGAAGGCTTTTACCCTGTAATGGGACTTGAAATATGCGTTATTAATAATAAATACAACTGGTATTTTAGTCCATGGACTAGAATTGACATTAATCGCGCTCATATCTTTACAGTTCTTTGCAATTGCAGTCTAAGAATATTTAACTGAAGTTAAATGTTTAATTAATGTTTGTTCAAATTATTTTTAAACTAAATATAATAGGGAATGTATTATTGAGTTATAGAAGTAATATCAAACTAAATCGTTCCGAAAGCGTATACACTACGACTATGACTCATTTAGTTCATATAGTGGTGAACAAACCCAATGGGACCTATTATCTTTGTAAAACAGATAATAACGAATTTTGTATTTAGATATGTTTAAATAAGTAGATAAATAAAATATTTGAAATATTGTATACGAGTATACGTCATAGAGTTAATAACTTTGTTCATGTCCAATCATAACATTCTACAGAATAAAGTTCCAACAAAAATACGATTTAATATGCATAGGTACATTACAAAAACAAGCTAATTAAAACTCTGTATTGTGTTTAATTATTAAATTAATTAACGTAACATTTTGGGGTCTTATTAAAAACATTTTAAGTTTATCTTTACTTTCGTATATTTTCAGTTTAACATGAGTTTAAACTTAAATGATGTAATAGTTATTTTAGTACAAGTTAAGGTTGTATTACTGATTGAAACACCCCTCGAAACTTTTTTCAGGGAAGATATTATATATTATACTATACTTGGTCTACAAGTGAACCTCAGAGTGTATATTATCCAAGTTTATAGAGAAGACTTCTCCTACTACTACTAGACTACATAATTAAGGTTAATTTACGAATTTTATTTAATAAGGTAAAGTTTTTATTTCTTAATGAATTATATTATTAATACCAAATCTAAATAAATTATAAGCATTTAATAATTTAAAAGACTACGGCTGAATTTTTTTACCGAAATATTAAAATTTATCAAAAATAAACATTAATATTTATATACAGACGTTTTAATTTAGTTTTACATGAAATAACATAACTGAAAGATAACAAATTGTACAAATAAATGTTTGAAACCTCAACTTAACTACGCGGGATTTGTTCGCAAAAGCTACAAGGATATCACGTGACAGCGTTTTGTCCACAAATTTTTCTTTCTCGCAAAACAACAAGATAATGAGTGTGTTTTTCATTCGATCCTCGCCCGCTGTTTGTTAGGGTTGGGCAGGAAAAAATACAGTAATATAACAGAGGCCAGTGTACGTGACCTGCGCCGGCGATTGCCTCTAATGGATGTATAATGTGTTTTGTAAAACACCACACGAAATATAAGGAAAATGCCACTAAAATTATACGTTTTGTTTTCTTATATAAATACCTCTTTAGCTTTGACTTTGATTATAATTGATTACGTTTTGTTTTCATTATTCATTTGTTTTCTAAAATTATATCGATTGTTACTTCAAGGTTGCACATCTGTAGTGATCCATTACACAAATAAACGTTTAATATTTATCTGATTCTTATTCTTTATTTTCATTGCAAAATTGACAACCTATAAATAGAATCTGTATAAATAAACAATCTGTACGTTTAATATTATAAACATAATTGAAATGAAATGAAAATCATAGACACTAAAGGCATGCGCTTGCTATTCGTTGGACTCTACCGTGACTTCGGAAAGGCGTATGACGAGAAGAATACCACAAGAAACTCTTCAATCAAAGCCTGTAATTAGCCGTATAATTTCAAGTCTAGTTGTAGAGCCCTGTTTGTGGACTCAATAAATAAATAAGTAATAAAAATATCACCGTTTTGAAAGCTTTGCAGTCATCGTACTTAATCGTACTTAATAAAGCTAGACTTGACGATTCTTAAATTGATATAATTTCTAACGGTTGATTTTAACAATTTGATGCAAAAATTTAATATTGTATGGTTTGCATTGATATTAAAAAAAATAGTGTCGACTGAAATAGAACAATCGTCAAATATAATTCGTATATAAAAATAGCGTCGCTTTGAAAATCATTTTTTTGAAGTCGGTTTCAAATTGAAATTCAATACTATGTGCTGAATAAATATGAAACGAATGGAAAAATCCTACATAGCGATAGTGATTCGATTAGTTAACGAAATTCTCGTTTTGCACTTTTTTACGTCTATTCATGTCTATTGAGTTTTAATAAAAGTACATGCAAGAAATACGCAAATATACAAAAATATACCGTGTCAAGTGTCAACCTGGATATATCCTCAATCCGGCATAGTGGAAGCTACTGATATTTACGACTCTTTTCCCGTAAAAGCAGTTACCTTCTTATGGTCACATGACAGGCTACAATAAAAAAAAAACTAAAATTAATTACTCATATTTTCAATAATATCCGTGTAATCCTTAAAAAAAAAAGATTAATTACTGTAATAAAAAGGTGTTTTATATGCATCAGAACAAAATTAAATAAAAATTAAGCCAGCCCCTACACAAGCTCTGTGGTCACATTAAAATGCACCTACAGGAATATAAATTCCAATTTTAAAATCTCGCCCCGCTTTTTCTGTCGCAGTTCTGAATTAAAATAGTTGGAAAACAGTTTTCTTTTGCATTATACATTACGTACATAGTCTAGTTTAGTACGGTTAGCAAAAACAACTGGAATATATTTTTATTTCTACTAAACGACGATAAGTGTTATAAAAGAAACAAAACGAAGGAAACTTGTTTGATAAAAATTAAATAAGAAAAATTGTATTGCTAACCCTACTTCTAGTACATACGTTGCTTGCGTGCAAAGCATTATAAGTGCCACTTAGTATGATTATCGCAGTTGTGATCGAATGTAATTTATACGCAAACATTAAACTTTTGTTTCTTATAATTTGATTAACTCAATCTCTCTTATTTAATTGAAGGGTTATTGGGATTTACCTCTCAAAGGAAGGTAGTTTCGTAACCCTTTATTTGACCTGCAAATAACCTAGAAAAAAAAAGAATATAAGACGGCAAAATTGTTATAATATAATTTATTTATCAACCTTCAAAAAGCACAAGAAAGGTCGTCTGATAATCCCCGGTTAGAGGCGTCGACCCATGTCAATCGCATTCAGACTCTTCCACGGCATTGTCTTACATGAGCCGATTTATGCGACAATATAAGTCGACTAAAATAAAAATTTTGTCTTATAAAAATATATATTAATTATTAATAATGTTTTATTTCAGAAATGTAACGTTGGATAAATAAAATTGCACGTGTCAATTGTGATGTATTCGTACAATAAAATATGTAGTGTATAAAACTGACAGATGCATGTAACGCCACTCTTGTTAGTAATAAAATATGTTATTTTGAATTTATATGTAAATTTGTACGACTTTTAACATAATAAGCCACCTGCCTTTATAGGTAAGGTAAGAATTATTATGCAACATATTTAGTTACTTAGACTTGAACAAGATTGTCGCAATCTCATACAAACGATTACTTAGGACGACTATTAACTTTCAAAGAGTTTCAGCAAAACTTTGCAATAAATTTATTTATAACTAAAGTATACATTCAAAGTCACTCACTGTTTTTGAAATACGCGTAGCAATTAATAGCTTTTCATTTTGCTGGTCTACTTTGACTAAGATTTTAGTTTTGCTAATATAAATGTAACAGATGCGAAGTGACAATCTGGAATCTGTGAGAGGATGGCTATGGCAAATGTGACTGTAACTCCATTGCAGGCAGACATTTGTCTGTGATAGGAGTTGTCTCCGCTCATGTAAAACGTTTTAGCGTTTGATCAGACGGAGTACGGTCATATACCAGACTACGTACTACCACGTGCTATACAAAAATTATGCACAACTGTTTATGTTTTTATCATTTAACGAGTTGAAAAATGAATTACTATCATTTAAATACATAATGTATTGGGTTTAAATATAACGGAAACGGACACGCACCAGTATTGGATCGACCCTTTTCAATCGCACTTATTGTTTTAGACCCTTTTTCAATAGTTTCTTTTCAACTTATGAATACATTTTATCTTTCTCAATAAATCATGTTTTTTGTTTTGCGACTCGTCTCTGATTCGACATTTTTCATATTGATAAGGGTGTTATGATTATTTTAACGTTTATTTGATTTCATATGATTTATTTACTATTGTTATTTATGGCAACTTTTATATCGAATTTGATTGTAAATTTAACAGAGAAACGTCAGCACAAAATGATGTAACGTAGTAGATTTTTCTATCCGTACATGGGTATTTTATAAAACATGCAATTATTCAAAAACTTTCAATTGTTTCAGGATTTGTTTGAAGGTAATAGGACACCTATAATGAATAAAGAGTAGACTGGATGATGCTGTCATACACTTCTCTGCCTCATATATTAGAAGATATCAGAGCAGTGTATCGAATAAATAATGAGCAAACATTAAGCGTCCACCAAAATTCCATATAGGAAATACAGTGGAATAATTAAATAAAATTGTTTTAATTAATATCCGAAAATCCATTAGCAAATAGTCTGCATATGAGTTCACATCCGTTGTATGTCAAAAATTATGCTTTGCTTATTTCCCATTTGATAATTACCTTATAATATAAAACCGTATACACTACAATATATTATCTTTCAGACGTCTTAATATGTAAACATCAATGACTTTATATATGTGTTTCACAATATAAATTATAAATTTTATACTATCGCGTTTATTTAAATTATTTTATTCTAACATTCATAACGCTTTCTAAAGGTCGGCCTAAAATCGCGATAATCCGCATAAAGTCTTTTAAACTACATATCTAATTATAAATATTACTACTATATTTATAATAACAGAATAAATATCAAAAATAGTGTATTCTGTCTTAATTCTTTAATAATATGACTCAGTTTGTACGTGCATTAGGAAATTGTTTTGTGGAATTGCAAATTGCTCCAAAATTAGAGTAATTATACTTTCTGCAGGATGAGAAATAAATATTTGATTGACTTTTTGGTTAATAACTACAACACGATTAGATAGAAACATTATTATAATGACTTTCGAGTAAAATTAACATTTTGACTGACTTTTGACGAGCATATTAAAATTTAAAAAAAAAACTTTATCATATTGTGGGAGGTTACATTACAATACATGAGATACAATACATACATGTACTTCCATGTATTCATATATCACGTATAATATGCTATTGACAATCCTAACGGCTAGGCAGCTACATCCCCGAGGATACGACACCGTTGGAAACCTTATACAATTTTATTTACTAGTTTGATCAATAATTACGAAGGTAAACTCTTTTGTTTTACTATCTATTTATTTTATAATTACATCATTTGTTTATTTTTAATGAAGAATTCGTTTTTATATCGAAACAATTTGATTAAAGAATATGCCACTTTATTGTTTGCCTCTACTAATAGCGTATAATGTTTTCTTATAGTATACGCTTATGTATTGTGACTAAAGCTAAGGGGTTAATCGATCTATGTTTACACAAGTCGCAGCTCTTTAATATCATTTTGATGGCTTCTAGATCGACTTAATTGGAACAGTGGAATTGAACTGAATTTATTGTTTTAAGAACTATAATATTTTATGTAGAATATTAAAGATTTTTATAGATGCTTCATTTATACTTTAACAAAAATGTACCTACGTGTATACTAACAGGCTATAGCTATGATTGGCGAGTTTCTTGTGATTTCTTCTCGTGACAATGTACAAGTGTCAGAAGGGCCTATGCTATACAAAGATTTTAATATTAATTGGTAATGAAGTAGTAACGCGTCAGTACATTACTCAATTTGATTATTTGTTGTTTTTTATACTAGTGTTGTAGTTGAAAAAGTCAAGATAATTTTCTTCTTAAAATGCAATAAACTGATTTATTTAACTTAAATAACAATACACCATTATTAAAGTTCATAAACATTTCATAAAACGCAATATCGAAAAACATTAATCAATGAACGTTCGACATCTAGAACAAAAGGAAACACCTTTCCACTTTAATTTAGACCTTTCCTATACAAAACGTATTCTAGACCACACAAGCAGTTGACTACATTTTTACAACGTTACAAGCGATTTTAATCTTTAAATACAATGCCATTAAGTCTTAATTACTTAGTTATTGGATAAAAGAACAATGTGGTTTGGATATCTAATCCAAGCTTGTTCTGTACCATATTGGGAATAATTTAGTAGTTGTCCCCGTTAATGCTGGCCTTAGACATACTAAAAGAACTATTGCCAAGTGGTAGATGTAAAGTATCCACTTTTGTCCCATTTCCACGAGCAGTATCCGATTGGATAAATTGCTTAGAATTACCTACGTCTTATAGTAAACAGATTTTTGTTTACTCTTTTTTATATATTACTAATTATAGTAACTTATCTGTATATAATGTGAAATTACAAAAATGATATTTTTTTTCTGAATTAAAATTAAGTTTTTTTTATTATTATTTTATGTAAAGGCTATGATTGACGAGTTTCTTGTGATCTTCTTCTCGTCATATGCCTTTCCGAAGCCATGCTAGAGTCTAACGATGAGCAAGCGCATGCCTTTAGTGCCTATGCTAATAAATTATTTTCATTTGATTTCATTACGAGTAGATTAGTGTTTAGTCTAGATGCTAAATAAAGGAATTCGAACAAGAGAATTTTATATTTTACACTTTAAATACGTCATAACACAGGGATTACTAGTTGCTGACCAGCCTACATTAGTCCAATGAGCTAATATATTCGAATTTAATAACGATGATCTATTATTTAAATCAATAAATATTTCCCCAATTTTCATAATTTTGGTAAGGTACCAAGTATATAAATAATGGTTATCTATACTATCTATATACTAATATTATAAAGAGGAAAGATTTGTATTTTTGTATGTGTGTATGTTTGTAACGAATCGGCTCAAAAACTACTGGACCGATTTCAAAAATTCTTTCACCATTTGAATGCTACAATATCATTGATCAATATAGGCTATATAAATTACAGGGGAAAAATAAGGATCCTTACTAAAACTACAATAATGTAACCCAAGTTTATTTTTAAAATTGCCATTAAAGGCTGGTGGTGGTGTGGTTATAGTACTTTATATGTTATCTTCATTGCTACGAGAACGAAGTCGGGGGCAACAGCTAGTCGTATATAAAACCCATAGGAAATTTGAAATTATTGTGGTTTCTCAAATTTTAGATATTTGTTAGAAAGATGATTGGTGTCATGAAAATATTCTAATATATGTAGATTATAATTTCTATAAATAAATACTCTTTGATTTTGATCGCAAATTTTGCAGCCATTGTGGTCTCGGTGATCGATTAATTACAGTTTTGTTAATGTTAACGTAGGTATATAATTATTGCCGTTTTTGGTTTACTTTAATTAAATAATTTGATATTGTGAATTAGTGCCACTGGTGGGAGTTTTATTTATTTTATTTATTTATTTATAAAGCCTACCTACAAAATTCCATTAGAACTAGAACTACATCATTTTTATAAAAAAAAAGGACTACTATTATAATAATATAAACTAAATGAAATTTTAATTATAGTTTTAATATTTATTAATATTTTAATAAATAAATATAGTTTTAGCGTGCTTACTTTTTAAAATGAAATGCAAAAATAAACCATTTTATTCTAGTAATCCTATCGATCCAAAATGTATGTGAGTCCGTGCTACGGCTCGCGTGAAAACAGATTTCATCGCCACGAAAATCACTGCAAACCCATAAAATATGGAACACACTCTTTGAGCTTAATCTGTTCACTGAAAATTGAATTATTTATGAAGAATATAATTCTGAAACGCCGTATATTAGTCACGCGTTTTCTAAAACTTTTAATTTAACTTTATAGATTATGGACTTATAAATAAAGACTTTTTATTTTAAATTTATTTATTTACAAATAAAAACTTTAATACGGTATATTGGAATCATCTTCACTGTACTGGTCTACGAAAAAAGTTTAAAAAAAATTGTTATAAAAATCATCCGATATTATCATTACAAGTTTCTTTTTATTATTTATTTATTTATTTTCACTATTAAGTATCTCTATTAATTCTCATTAAACTCGTAAAGAAATAAATTATCATAGAAAAGAATATTTACTTTTCACTTTGTTAGGAATTGAATCTTGCTTGAACATCGGACAGAGTAAAAAGTCTTCGTTAGTTTAAAGTTTTCAAAGCTAGCTTAAACCTTTCAATACGGTCTTGTCGTCACGAATTGAGGCTTTTCGCTCTTAAGCTCCCAAAGTGCAGTTGTAAGAAGCAACACTTAAGGATTTCCTGCGTTTTTTTTAACTGAATGCAATCGAATTATTTTTTTATTACTGAAATATTTTATGTGGTTAACTTAGTGTTTATTTTAATTAAGCCTATTTTACAGATTTTTATTCGAGCTTTTGTCATATCACGCGTCAGATTACGATAATTAATTAAAGCACCTACCATATACGTGAGTGAAAACCGCATATTTTATTCAAACACTAGACCTGATTTTATTATTATTCTTATTCATATTACTAAACTCTGATTATAATTCCTATCGTAGTTGAGTTAGTAAAAGTGTGAGGTTCGTAATCCCTAATTTTGAGTTCGAATTTGCTTATAGGTACTAATATGATCTCTTACTGCATAAGTAGATTAACTCCATCAGTCGCATAAAATTTGTAACATTTTTGACAATTGTTTTTATAGATATACATTATACATCCTTATACATTTTATATTCCATTAAATAAAAAGTACATATGTATTTATGCATTTCACAATATTTACTTTAATTTATATTATAACTAGCTTTTACCCGCGGCTTCGCTCGCATTTAAGTCATTAAATAAGTATCAGAGATCATTTCAATAGAAAAATAACTATATTTTTTTGCTTGGCTGGGATTATCAATTTTTAAAAATTACTACATATAATGATGTTTCCTAACCTCAAAAATTCAAATAGTTTTATACTGCATATATAAAATGACAGACGGAAATAAAAATAAATATAGAAAAATTCCAAACAGCTGAAACTATAGTATAAAAGTATCCTGTATAAAAGTATCTAGTACCTCCAAAAATATGTGTACAAAGTTTCATGATGATCGGTTGAAGTAGTTGTTGCGTGAAAACCTAACAAACAAACTCACATTCACATTCATAATATTAGTAGGGAAGAGTGTTAAAAAACAATGTTTTCTTTCATCGCGTTTCTCTACTTTTTGTTTTATGGAGTTAATTAATTTGTGCAGTGAACGGCTCATATGTATTTTGATTTTAATATCTATATTGGAATAAAATTTTAAAATAAGGCTTTCTTCAATCTTACCCAAACCGGCAGAGCGAAGACGACAACGATCTGCTCGTGAGCCACATACAATTAAACAATGTTAAACCTAAAAAAATATATTTTTGTGTCTAAATTATTATATAGCACATTATATATTGTACCTAAAGGAATATCTAAATTTATTCACATTTTAATAGGAAAATTATCAAATGTACTCGTACGTACGGAGCTCCACCAATAACCGGGTTGGTTCAAACAAAGCGACCCTGTTTTCGCGCAGAAGACCCAGAACAATCGAGCACATGTGATTGCTTTGAAAATTTTAATTAAACCTATTTTCTGAATGGGCTATTTGTGTAAAAGATAGGATATATTGAGACTGAGCGGGATATTTTGATGTACAATGGGAATTTGATTTCGACGACGACGGCGACACGGGCAACGTGTTTTATACAAAAACAATTTATGTAGTCCTAAAAACGATATAACTATGTTACAAATACCGAAACTTTCTGAACATGGAACCAAATTTGTTTATCACTTTCCTATCCTATATACTCAAACCCAATACTTACTTTTTCTGAATAAATATTTCAATATTTCTTTCGACCACGAATCGAAACAGAGGCTTTTACGTGACGTAAGACCTGACCAGACTGTAACAGAGATCGTCAATATACATAGAAGTTTTAAACAATCTGATTTATTTTAATTTTAAATACTAGAATGAAAAGTTGTTTTATGAATATCATCATAATTATAAATAGGTATGCTCATCCCTTTGTTGGCGAGTCCTGGACCATTGGAAGCGTCATATTTGTGTAAATTGATATATAAGGTGGTGTAGGCATAGGATTTTAGATTTTGTTTGTGTATACAGTTGTAGTATGTATTAGAGTAGGTATGTATTTTGTAAATGTTTATATGGAACCGACATAGTTGTTCACGACTAAGGTCCCGAACAATAAATTTGAAAAAAATAATTATTATTATAAATCAAATATCAAAATAAAGTCTTCATTCTTTATTTGTGAGCATTAAATGCTCGAAATCGCTATTTAATAAATATAAACAACCCAATACAATGGTTATATTATGATAATTTTATATTTCAAACAGTTAAATCGTGTTTTGTCTCGTTTTATTTAATGTTAAATGAGACAAGATTGAAAGAGACGGAACATGATTTAAATTATTCGTTGCTTATATATCAACGTTTATAAGTAAGAGGGTTTGTCAATGAGTGGCGTTTTAGCATTGAATTAAATATAATAGAGAAGGCGTCACAAAGTAAACTCTTTATTTTTTATAGCTTTATTAACGGTATATAGTTATAGATAAATTTCCACAGCTTTCAAAATCCATATCAATGTTTAAAAAAAACATTACGTGAAATTTGATCTGCAAGTAAATAAATTATTGAAATCCAACTTGGCATGTCGTGTCTATTATATTTAACTCAGCTTTTTTTATTGTATAAAATTCTGTTATCCTTTTCACGGCAGATTTTCTTCCATTTTCCTTTTTCACTTACCAACTGTTCGTATTTAAATTATTTATATGTAATGTTATTTATAATTGACAGTAATAAAGCATCTGTTTGTTATAACAAATGTCTTTTTTATTTGTCACAATCATATTATTTACGTTTTGAATAACCACGATCAACCAAATTAAGATACATAAGGGGGTTCAGGGCGCGAACACATACATATAGATACATATGTAGATATATTAAACATCTGTTTCAATTGAGAACTAACGCACGAGCACACTAACCAACGTGCTACAAATGTCAAATAAAAAGTATGACTAATAATAATAATATTGGCGCCATTGTTTTTAAATCTTGAAGAATAGCATTAAACGCAAACACTTGGATATATTGTTTTATATTTGTTCTTATTATTATTAAAGTTTCAATGTGTTAGCGAAATTGTTGGTACTTTTATTTGTAATAGAATTTACGTTTTCATGGGACTGTAAGTACACCCTAATAAATTTGCTTTGGACATAATTTGTTACTGCACGTTGTAACACCTGAACTGCCTTTGCCATTAGGTATGCTATCTCTTTCTGCATTAAAGCAATATTAGAACGTTGGAGTAGTCTAGACATGTTTTAATCAGTGTTGAACACTAAAGTGCTCGAGTTGAAACTGTTTGGGAGTCGCGGTCTGACCACCTGTGCACAGCTAACTGTGGCTAAAGAAAAGTTTTTTTTTAACCTGATTTTTTACTGAACTTTGTCTACGTATTTTAAGTTTAAAGAAGCGCTTAAGCAACTTGTTCTTTTAGTTTTCTTAACCACTTTTATGTTATGCGAAAAAAAAATTCGTAATTTTTGAACAGGTAATTAAAACCAATATATGTAACCCATTTTCCTATATGTAATTAGTATTTGTCTACGTACGCCTTTACTTCAACTAACATTGAATAATAAAAAATACAACATCTTTAACAAGTTCTCGATTACATTAGAGTCAGATATTTAAACAGAATGGACTGCAAGTTAATGGCCCTTCCTTTACTATTATACATTCTCTTTATTCCAAACACAGTGTTGGTAAATAACTTTTAACCAATGCTCTTTCGAAAGGTAGCTACTAAGTTTTAACTATTAACTTTAAAATAGAGAGGTTTTTCTTTTTATTTTTAATTAATGGCTTCAGGTGTCTAATAAAGACCTAATCCAATATTCGTGCGACAGCCCCCCAAGAAATTACACCCCAAAACATCACTTCATAAAATAAATTCAAATATAATAAAAAGCTATGCAATAACTTAGATAAATAAACGCTTAAACGATTTTATTCGGCTTCCCATCACGTTTATGTTGATTATTTTAATCAGAGGTTTTAGAGCCACTTTCATAATTACTGCGAAACTTTCGAAACGTGGAAATCAAAATAAACAAATAAATTAAGTCGAATAAAATTGTTTAATTTGCGCAAAACGTCTGGGAATATATCATCATTTATATATCATATATTGTATACATAAATATATATTCAGTTAAATATATATACATTTCAAGTGTCATGTGTATGGCCTGATCTTTATTGCTAATATAATATAAAAATTACAAATGAAAGCAATTAAGGTAGCGTAAATGTTATTTAATGTATAGTACCAAAATGTAAGAGCATAGTTCAACTAGACCGTCGCCGCCCGCCCAAGCGATATCTCCAACGGAAACATCCCAAAACTCGCTAGATAACTACACCGGAAGGCATACTTCTTCGCCTCGAAAGCTTATTTATTACAAAATACACTATTATTTATTTAATATATCAAATTTACAATAAATATAAAATCCTAAATCGAATACACTAATTTTTTTTACAGGTACCTCAACACCCAATTCACCTCTAATAATTTGGGTCGGTACTAATATAATTTTGTTAAATGTACTTAAGTATCTTAGATATGAGTACATGGAAATCATAATAAAAATATTAACCATAATTTTTATTAAATTTATTTTAACATCATTATAAATACTATAAATTTGTCTTCGAAACTGCTAATTTCAATAAAACTAATTGCGTAAGTTTATGTGTATAAATGTTTTTCAATTTGATAATCAAAAGTGACTCGACTTATTTTGCTTATTAATAAACGTTAAACCATGAAAACCAAATTACTTATGTGCCCGTTTAAAACTGACATTAGATAATAATTAGTTTTAACATTTTATAGTCAAGCAATTTGCCATTAATAGCAAACTACAGCATAGGGCTAATAACCACCATCAACTGTTGACCACTTTTAATAATTACCTATACTTGACATTTTACAAAGTTATTTTCGGATATTTCGAACTATACCATCGCATACGCATGTTTGATAATTGATTTTTTATTATCTATAGAAGTAATATTATCTTTACTAAATCTATCTTTAAAAAATAACGTATCAAAAAATAATTAGTAATATACGGTGTTTTTAATTATTGCAGCAGCTTCCTTGCTTTAATGTGACTGTCATGTGACTGACTGATATAAACTACTTCGTTTAAATGTAATGTACAGCTGACTGATAACTTTAAAATACCTACGACTATTTATTATTGTTTTGTATGCAGACATTTCGTATGCAAAAAATCGTCGGACTACTAAATATATAAATTTTGTTGTAATTTATTATATACCTAATACAATCGATTTTAATAAAGACATTTATTCCCAATTACATGATTCTAAAACTTAATAGATAGGTTTAGTAGATACAACTATTAATAGTTGAAATTACAACAAACCTAAATCCATCGTAACACATCACCAGTTCCCAAAGCCTTAACCCTGTAGTGATGTGGCCATACTCAAGTAAAGTGGACTCGAGTCAATATTTTTACTCGAGTTTTTTTACGTAACTTACAACCAAAATATGGATAAAGATACATTATTATACGTGTATACTCACGTGATTTGTGTAAATTTATTTATACTACATTAAAAATCAAATTCTGACTCGAGTCATTAATTATAAATCATTTGAGTATGAGTTAATCATTTATACAGTTTTCTGTATCGCTGTCATAAATGTGGGTTTCATATTAAATGGCATTATAATTTAATTTACCAGATATTTTGCCTTAAATGACAAAATTGACTCGAGTTACACAGTTATACTCGAGTTACACCACCACTATTATCCGCAACCTTCGAAAATGTGTACCTGATAAATCTGTGCCAGCTTATCTCTTCGCTGTCGACCTATTTAGTCTAGAAGACATAGACAACAAAGATGACGTGAGGTAATGGAGCTTCATTTAGAAACTACGTTTTAATTCCCTGTGGGTTTTACTTGTAAATCTGTTATACTTACAACTATTTAGATTGAAACAATATAATCTACTATAGCTATTGTTTTACAATTCAGAGTAAATTTATTATTGCCTTTCAACTTTTAGGATAGTTATCCTTTATTATTATTTTTTAAATATTAATTTAAATGTATAAAAGAAAAAAAATCGGATATTTTTTTATAGTAGCCTGGCATGTGACCACACACAATGGAGGCTTAGACCGCGGTCAGCGAGTGGAGACAACTGCAACTACATATTAAAGTCTGTAACAATCACCTTCACTATACCGGATTGAGTTAAAGGTTCATGTCCCTGATTGCACTCGAGTTATGTATTACAGTGGTACCACTCTTAAAAGTCGTAAAATACTATTGTATAATGTATTCACGGCTATTTTTAGATATTTATTTAGTTCCTGTAACTTTAGGCGTTAGTTTGTGTATGTGCCAAAAGGAGAAATGAAAACTATGTAAACATCCGTTAGTGGCGAAAAGAAAACGAAAATAGAACGAGGTCGTGAATTCCAAATTTATGTGGAGAAAATTATTTATGTACGAACAAAATCCGTATAAAAAAGTTGCGTTTTGTTTGACCTAAGACAGTTCAGACGTGAAAGGGTTCTCACTGAAAATAGGTCACCCTTTTTATTATTGAATTCGCTAATAGTCGTAATCTACTAAACTTACGTTCTTTGCCAAATTTAGTAAAATTACTCGTAAAAACTTATTTGTTGCGCGCAAAAACATGCGAATTATTTCTAAGAGTTTTCATTACACGGAGTTTGGAAATTAATTTCAAAGACTTTATTCGACTAATTATCAATTTAAATGTAATATAATAAATTTCCCTTTGATTATAATAACACAAGTCTCACTAACTTTGTAATAAAATTAAGCCAAATATATTATATCATAGTAGACATCGATACTAACAGAGCAGCAGTGTATCAGCAATTTCAATATTGAGACTGCTTCAATTATCTACTATTCACTAAGGAACTCAAACAGAAACTTCAGGTCAGATGTGTCTAAATTCTATTCAAGTATGTGAGAATCAATATACAGAACTGAAACTTCGGACAGAATCCTTAATAGCGGTATAATTCGATTTTGAATCTGCAATGCCATATTATCAGGAAAGTTATGATTTATATTGAGTTATTAGAAAACCCACGCGTATGTATAACAAATTAGAAGCAAGATTACACACATTGTGGCACAAAGGTAGCTAATATCTGCTTCTGTGACGCAGTGGTTAATACACCAATCGGTTACGCAGAGATCTCGAGTTTGATTATCGGTCGAAACAGTATTTATTTATAGGTACATACTCTGGTTTGAGCTCAAAACATTGTATGTGTAGGCATATTTCAATTATTATTTTAACATTTAAAAAAAATATATTTTGAAATATTTATAGACAACTGGTTCTCATAGATCCTGGTGACTTTAAAATTAAAATAAAATACTATTTTATTTACGTTAAACGCAGTAAATACAATAGGTAAGTCACAATTTAAAATATATTTAATACAATATCATATAGTAATATTTCAAACAAACAATTTGATCAATTAAATATTTTAAGACAATAAAAAAAAACGAAAGGCGAACTTTTTAAATTCATAATTCATAATTTCAGTGAAGTTGCGTCCCTCATTACAAGAATTCTCAGTGAATACTTAATAATACTCTGGATATTAGAATATTTAATGAACAGAAACCTTTCACGTCAATCATCCTCTTATCCGAATGTTCTAAAAATTCCAGGAATTCGGTCTTTAATATTTTAACAATAAGTTCTAAAGAAACGATGCGAACTTTATATACTTTTGTTCGGCAGTTAAGAAATACATTGGGCTACATAGTGCGTCATTAATAATAAATGCCCTGTCAATTTGGACAGAGCAATTCGTCTCCTCAAGCCAGCATAGTGAAGGCGACTCTTATACGCGGACATTCGTCTTAACATCAGGCGGAGTGTAGTCATATTGTAAGCTAATATAAAAATAAATACACACAAATGTATGGCACCAATCTAGGACACACTATACTACGAGTATTGACAGCACAATTTTATATTAATCAGATTTATTTCGAACGGGAATTAAATACAAGATGCCTGAGAAAGAAACCGACACTGAATGACGTCCCATAAGATGTTCAAATTCAATCCCACTGACCTTGTTTTTTCTATGAGTAGCCTGATACTACTCCACTTCAAATTAAATAGGTAATTACTTGTTGTATTAATATTTTAAATTTTAAAATATTTTTTAAATTTGTAATATTAACTAATATTTATGAATTCAGAGAAGTGGAATTCTATACTTACACTTGTTATAGTACACTGAATAGGAATACAGATCGATTACATGTAGGTACGTAATATATAATAAAAATTAGATCATAATATATAGCATCATAAAAATAATTATATACAAAGGAATTTCTTATTGAACTCTTGTAAGAATACTCGACATTGGCAGAATTGTCTTCATTAGACATCTGAGGTCATTAGTAAAAGAAGAAGATTATATACAATCTTGTTTAGTAATTAAATGCGGCTAAATTAATATATTTGTTGGAGATTGGAACAGAATGGTAAAGAGAGGAAAAAACAACCCAACAGATTATTTTCGTTACCATTGCACTTTAACAATAAGAATATGTTTTATATCGGCCTAAAATAATGTAGTTACTACATTGTATTGATATATTTTTGCAAAAAGGAAGACAAATCATCATTGTCGTTCGCATGACAATCATAAAGTTAGTGTCGGCGGTTCTTGCAAATATTTTACATAACTCAATGTTCATACGCATTTTTTTCACTTGTGACGTAGATTGATGAGTCTCCTTTGTTTTCAAAATACGCCGTAATGATAAGTAATATTATGATGAATGCCCTTCGGTGCCCGCTTTAATGGTGCTTACGAAATTAAATGGACTCTTTTCGTCCTTTTGGAGAAGGCATTTTTGTTTGAATCTAATTTTTTGCATCATTCTTAATGATTGTTCACGGAGCCCTTTTATCAATAATATGTTGCAAGTTATTATAAATTACACATGTAGTGTTTGTATAAAAAAACGTAACTAAATTTATTAAAATTAAACGTCGCTTCTAGCTATAGCCTCACGTCAAGACGGCGACACACGTCGAGGCGACGCCGATAGCTTTGAACTTCTCGCATATTAATTTATTCATTAAATATTGGCAATAATATTTGCTATATATAATTACAACGTATAATATACTAATATTACTAATGAAAATTCGGTACTATGACATACTGCGTGACATACTGGCATGCCAATCACTATATCACAGTGGTCGTTGAAGCAAATATTATATAATAATAATTATTTATTACATTAGTATTTGTATCGAAAACAAACCACTATAAAACGGATCCAAGAATATTTATTTAAAATGAAAAACAGACATGGCAATGCTCTTCTTTTCCTTATTCGTTGCCGTCACCAATTTTCGTATAATAAATTTATGAAAATGTGTTTTATCATGTTTTAATGGACCTTTGAGATTTTACATATTTTTGTATAAAAACGCACAATAAGAGTTTTAAAGGTGTTCATATTTATTTTGTATTAAATGGCTGTCTGCGCCTGAGAAAAATTCTTATCTTGTGCAGATATCTAATGTAATATTATTTGTGAACTAATGTTCAAAATTAATTAGAGTTTGTTGGAGTCATTTGTTTTTTGATAATTTTTGGGTAAATGCAAATTAACTAATAAAATTTAAATTCTAAATACCACATCCATATTTCTCAGCTATACTTCTAACGTTAATTGTCGTTAATGTTTCTAAATGTGATTTCCTTTGTTTTCTTTTTGGTCGCATAAATACAAACAAATGCTTTCACGGACACTTAATGAATACAAATGAAGTTCGAATAATTCCCAACAATGCTCGAATGAATTTAATAAAACCTTCACGGGTGATAATTTGATTTAATTTCTTAATTAATTCATTTAGATAACGAATGGAAGCCACGTGAGGTAATCACTGTATTATCTGTTTTATTATTGTCGACATTAAATTATTAATTGCTGGAAAATATTTTTAAATTGTGTCGTATTTATTAAGTTTCAATTGTAGTAAATTTTTACAGCATATTTATTAGTATATTATCGGCGTAACTATGATCGCTTCAAAAGTTTTAAAACGTTAAACTAAACGTAGTAAGTCGTACAAATTTGGTTTAAATTAGTTCATACATTCATTTCTATTAAAAGTAAGGTAGGCAAACTGATCATCACTTTCAAGCGAATCACCCTTGAAGCGGCTTAGTGGCCTAGGTCTACCGTGAAGATAGACATATTATGGACTATAATTTAACATACCAAGCAACGCATTTATAACTTCAAATTCTTTCCATATTTTTACCTTATAAGATTTTCGAGTAAAAGCAGCCAATTCAAATTAAGGAAAAATGTATAAAATTCAATCAAAACATTGTACGAAGAAGACCACAAACTAGCATCAAACCCATTTGTTTGTCTTCTAAAAGCGGGCGGTTCATTCCCGACCAAATTTCTTGTACATGAATATTTTATACTTTAGGCTCCTTGTAAAAGGATAATATATTCAGCGCGCTTTCATGTATTCTGGCGGCCGTTGTTCAATGTCGAGTCCTCCGTACCAACAACGTTTTAACGCATTTCAAATAGACACTTGATCTTTAAATTTGAGTTGAATATTTTCAATCGATATAGTATTATATTATATATTCAATGTATTTATTGAAAATTTAATTTAGTCAGTTTTAGTTTGAAATTTAACAAAAAATATTTTTAAAAATAATCGACTACTACATGCTCAAATTTCCAAAAAAAATATTATACTATCCTAAAATCCAAAAATTACCAATGTAATTTTATTATACGTACTTAGGCTTAGTAGTTAATTAAACGCGTTAAAGGTTCGATTTCTGATCGAAAGATAAGGTTTAAGATATTTATTTAGGTACTCAAAAAGAATTACACAAATTCATTTAATTAAGATACTTATATAATGTTTATAAATAAACATAACATACGTAGACTATATCGTATTATACTAGAATATATTAAATCTATATATATAAAACTCAAAGGTGACTGACTGACTGACTGACTTAGTGATCTATCAACGCACAGCCCAAACCACTGGACGGATCGGGCTGAAATTTGGCATGCAGGTAGATGTTATGACGTAGGCATCCGCTAAGAAAGGATTTTGATCAATTCTACCCCCAAGGGGATAAAATAGGGGATGAAAGTTTGTATAAATCTTATTAGATTTTCGACTGATTGAACTGAAATTAAAGATTGGAGCTACTATGATTCTTAACGCGAGCGAAGCCGCTGGCAAAAGCTAGTATAATATATAAAAAGATGATGAAAAAAGTAAATGTCTATTTGAATTTAAGTTTGATAAATATTTCTAATAAATGCAAACATATTGAAGAATGAAATAAAATGTAAGATAACATATTACTATATTCCTTGCCTATACGAAAATAATAAACAAACATTGAACAGTATATTTACGGCAAACAAACACGACGTAATGTAACAATAAACACAAACTGAAAATCGTAGCAAACAAAACAGCTCAGAAGAGAAAAAAAAAACAACATTCCTGCTGTAAAATAATACGGGTAAAACCAGAGATTTATCACTTGAACAATTTTCTTTTTGTTTTCGTGTGAAATAAAAATTGCATTAGTTACTTGTTGAGTGGATATTTATTTATGCCTAAAACAAATATGCTAATAATTATAATATTAATATTTCTGAGAACAGTTCCATTTTATTGTATGTATTCTGTTTATTTATATGTTATTCCTTTATTATAATACAAAAATTATCAATTATTAAAAAAGTTACTATTTCCAAAGATTTTCTTCATATGGCTTAGTATCACATTGGCATGAAACGTCAGATTGAAATGAACAAAGTAAACTTCATACGAATCCTTTTAATGTTGATAAAATTATGTTCAGGTTGTTCTTTCGTCATATCCGGTCACTTCTGAGCTATACCCATATCGCAACTAAAAAAACTATAGTACAGTTTCGGTTAATGAACAGTGGGGATACTTCGGACGAAAATACGGACGTTTCCCACTCAGGAAAACTTACGTAATCATTCACGAAATTACGGATTTGACAGCGACGTCACGACGGATAGGCCACACAATGCTTATTTTACGGATATTTGACAGTACTTTTTACGTGCTTATATATCAAAATTCACGTAAGCTACAGAGGTGACGGCCGTATCACGAAACTTCGGATATGCCTGAGTAGCCCCCCAGGTACTAAAATACTATATCTAAAACATTGTAGTGTCGTCAGCACGCAGCCTAACTCTGAGAACTTTCTGTGAAACTCGTGAATTACTTCTTTATCTTAAGTAAAAATGTTCTTTTAGCTTCAGGTGGGGAATTCCCTCCCACTTTTCAGCTCGTACCCTTGAAATTAAGGGAAAGAGAATGTTTTCATTGTACCTCGTAACTTACTCTGATTTAGGAGACATTTTAGTCTGGTCTATACTCCAGGAGCTGTTTTGTATCAATACAAATTCTTAATTTTATTTTATTCAAATAAACCATCATTTTTTATGATTACCTTATACACTTACTTTCAAAGAAACATCCAATAGTATAACAATAATAATAATAATAATGCCTAAATGCATTTTCTACCAGCTAACCGGTCTGGAGATATAATTGAAAAATGAAAGTAGTGCGTAGAGGAGGTTGTATAGAAGATAGTTGGTTGCTGTATACTATACATAATAAACTACTACATAGTATAATATATATACAAAAATACAGAATATAATTAATAAATAATTTGTGTATATAAATTATATATATTTTGTAATAAATAAATAGTGTGTGTCATGTATTTTTTTGTTTGGTTAATGTATCTATTGTCAAGTGTATATGTGTTCTAGTTTTGGACATTATATGTATGTTAGGTAGTATATAATAGTACAGTACATAAAATAGTAGCTCTAAACTCTAAAAATACTAAAAGTTATAATATTCAACAAAAAAAAATATCAGTTTAATTTTTAAACGACAACAGCCTTGGTATGGAGGTGAAATAATTGCCGAGGTGCCCTGTATAATGAGCGACCATTATGTTAATGTGGTGTTAGTTGACGACGTTAGAATGGTGCGCAATATTTTAAAACACCTGAAAAGTTCTGCATATCCCATTTCTTTTATTTTAAAAGCTTTTCTTGATTACAATTTTTACGATAAAACTCTGTAGGGATATCTGAAGGTTTTCGTGGTATAATTCATTTTAATGTATGCTAATATGGTCGAGGCATGTTAGATTCTCATCAAATTAAATTAAATTAATCTAGATTTAATTAATCTAGTACATCGTTTCTCAACTATTTTTATGTCGTGACCCACGTAAAAGCCAAAAAGTTAAGTAAAAAGTCTTGCGACCCCCTTTAAAAACAAACTCGAGCCCCCGCTTGAAAAATGATGTTTTAGTGTATAATACATTTAAATAATGCAATGACACAATATAATAACACAAACACTATAACACTTAGATCTGAAACAAATATCTACTTAATATTATTATTGTTATTATTTACCGGGAATAGAACCCAAATGCTCTAACTATAGCGCTACAAAGGCCGACAAATAAAACAGTAGTATTGAGAGCAAAATTAGCGAAACGACTTCATAATAACACAATGTGAAATGAAATTGAGCCAATTGTCAAAGTTTAGTCGAGTTCGATATTCGAAGCAGTCAATTGTCAACAGAAAATTATTTTGAGTTTCTAATTATTTGGCACAATATAGCCCTTACGAGAGGGGTCTTTGGAAGGCATAAAAGCCATATGTGCGTTCGTGACTTTTACTCTCGACTTTACTTGAAAAAGACACCAAGGAAGTAAGAACTTAGTATTTACACTGTAGAATAATATTAGATAGTGTTAGTAAAAATGGGTTTCAATGCAAGATATATCGAAATACTGCCCCTACCTGAAGTTCTTGTGAAGTTTTAAAATACCACATTTAAGTCTCCAAACGTTTGATTGAATCCGTTAAGTTATCTTATATAAGATAATCTATACAAATTCATCTTATTTTTGGAAATCACTTAATTTTAATTTACCAATAGTTAACAAGTGTATATTAACAACTATGAAATAATCTTCAACTATCCATAAAGTTCTGATTAACTGCGTTGTTTTGAGAGCATCAATTTTCATGAATTTTTTAGCTCCAATCGAAACAATTGAAAATAAAAAGAACACAATATTAAAAGTGTAAATTCAATTTAACGTGAAATTGTTTAAAAATATTTACCATATCCATTATTCAAATATTCATGTAAAAGTTTGTAATTATTATAAAGCGCACAACTTTGTGGAGTCGCTGTTTCCATTTTAGCGATAAAAGAGAAAATTTGTGAAAGTTCAAGCGCTCTCAGTACCATAACGTAAAATATGGAAACGAAATCGGGTTTAAATTAAATACTGTAATCGCTGTAAGTGCTTTAAAAAAGGTGATATAAATATCTTAGAGATGACACTAAAACAAATTTTAGACTCTATAACAATTGGTCTAGTGGACAAATATTGAAATTATATCAACGGGTCCTTTTAACATAGTCAGAATTAATATTTTGGTGGTTTTCAAATTATAATTACAATAACAACTTTAAATCGCTCTCCTGTAAAATCACGTTTTGTAAATCCTACCATGTTAATAAGATCCGGCGAATTACATTGTTTTTATTTTTGAGATACGTTTGAATATGGAGTCCTTTTTCGTCTTTCAAGAAGGCTGTAACTGCTCTAAACCAAGACGTAATTTTCCCTTTATATTAATTTTATTTATCACATACAATATATGTGTATATACAATCAAAAATAAACATATTTACATTCCAAATCCTATCGTAAAAAAGATATAGAATTTTTTATACTCATATTTTTCTAAGATCCCCCTTTTCGGGCTTTGTCCTAAACAAATACTATATTCTTCCTTTTTTCCAAACCACTTCATGTGAAATGTGATTACTTTCAAACGGTCTTTTCGTAGCGTTATTTTAACTGAAAACTTGACTTTCTGAACTTAATTAATTATAATTATAAATCGTTTGTTTTTAGTTATTTAGTCTTAGATATAAAGCAATCCTCGATTTTACGTCATGTTAGATAGCAGAGAATAGTGACGCAAAACGAAACTATGTAAAACGAAATGCCGTAAAAGGAAGACTGCTTGTAATTCTGTCTATCTCGTATCGAGTAATAGTTTAATACGAATTTAAACAATCCTAACAAGAACTCGTTGAAAATTATTAATATTTTATTCACAAAAAGGTTCCGGCTGAGCAGGTGTCACGAACCATGGGTTGTGATCGTAAACTGAGTCTAAACGCACATGCAAAAACATTAACGCACCAACAAAGGTTGCAAACCTCGTTAGACATTTGCAATTTGACCTGTTATTTTAAGACCCGTTTGTTTTCCTCTACAACTTTTTTTACAAGTAAAATTATTTTATGTAGTGAACGTTTAACGCTATTTGCGAAAGTGATGTAATTAATTTAAAAAGTCATATGGATCATATACTATCATACTTAGTTTGATTTAATCTGTTGTGTCATGAAAAAAATTAAACCCAAAAAAATCTGTCAATAATATAAGTCTACTTTTTATATCTAACATATAATTAGTACGTTTAAACAATTTAAAAAAAAAAATTAATCGCGATTTTAAAGATTGCCCAATATAACGGCTGTTTAATAACCTTATTAGAAAAATAAAAGAGGTCAAAATCTTAATGTAAAAGTAAATGTTTACGTCCAAATTATACTCAAGTGAGCCGTAAAATTTTAATTATCGACATTAGAAATATGTGAAAACTTATACGTGGAATAATATAATTAATTATATTACTTAATAATTTTTATTGCTTGTGATAAAATCAACTAAATTTATAAACAAAAAAGAATAGTAATAATTACTATTGTTTTACTCTTAGCAAAACAAATTTCTAGAATTATACGCAAAACGCTATTACAACCATAGTGTTTTAGAGGAAAGTAAATTTTAATACAATAGCGTTAAAACGTATATTTCTTTAACAAGTAAATAATTTATGTCATTCGCAAATATACCAAGTATCTTAGGTTATTTTTGATTGATATTTTCCTCACTTTGGCCTACTTTTATTATAGTTTGCTTGCTTCATGGGCCATTCGTTCATCTGAAACTATTTTTGAGAGTGTCTAGTTTAAAATAAACGGATTGATAATTAATTCCGACTTCTACCGTTCACTATGTTACCGTGGTTTTTAATCACTGAGTCGAGTGATAGGATGATTTGACAATATATTTTGAAATATAATAATAGTCCAGCATATGTGGCGCAAGGGAGGAAATAATTGACAATAGAGACGTGTTCACCTAAAGAGAGAAGTCCATTTCAAATTAACCTTGAAACAACGGTTACTTTTTTTCCATAGCAACCGCCCAAAACAGTTTAACATTTCATGGGTCCATGAGTTTAATCATCATGCCTGTTTTAAACTGTATTAGCTTTGTTAGGAATAGTTCGCGAAATATTATAGAGGTGACCATAGACTATGAATTAGACATACCACTTACGTTTATATTTTGTTCTATTTATTGCGCCGGCTTAACTAAAAGGATCAGGGGAGCTACTCAGGCGCACGAACTTTGGAAGAACACTTACGGACCTGCAACCATTCACGAAATTACGGATTTGACAGTGACTTTACGATGGATAGACAACTCAGGACTTATTTTATGGACGATTGACAGTACTATTTACGGGCTTATATGTCAAAATTCATGTGAGCTACAGAGGTGACGGACGGCCGTATTACGAAACTTCAGATATGCCTGAGTAGTCCCCCATATTAATTTCATCAAGTTGGCATAGTTGAGGCGACTATCTATATTTCCTAACTTATTATCAAGCGTTTTATTGTAATAAAATTAAATAAAGATGGTATATCTAAAAGCGTATCTATAAACATATTACAACTGACCCGTTGCTCGCCGCGGGACGTAAAAGTAGTTAGTAACTGCATAACTCCACGAATTGAGGCCTCCGTGGCGTTAATACAACACAACGGCGACTGACAACAAAAGCTGTTACACTATTATAACATGTAACTGCGACAACTTTGTTTTTACTCCTGAATTTTCATTTAACAATTTATCAGTTGTTCTGTGGTCTAGTACCTGTAGATTTCAGTTTGTTCATTACATATCGTAGTTTGATGTGTCTAAAAAGGACATTGTAGTGTTCCAACTAAATAAAAAGATTTTCTGAGTTGAACTTTTGTGTTTATTTTAAATATGTTATTCATACGTTTAACAACTTTCATCGTGAATTTTAATATGTGTAATAAAAATATTTATTCAACACATAATTTTAATAATCAACATAAACAGAAGATTTGATTCGATGTTTATGAATAACCTTGAGACATCACTAAAAAGTGGATTCCTCAATTTGTTAACAGTATACGCGGTATTTAAAAAATGTGATCAATGCATCTGTATTAATTATAGAAATCTACATATAGCGTATAAAATATAACCTTAAAACTAAAGGGTAAAAAGACAAAAAACATTGTCAAAATTTAATCAAAGTAAATTGTAATAAACGAAGCATGTAATGTAACATATCTGCACAATATATCGTAGGTAATCCGACAAAGCGTCTAACCTTAAGGCTTAGCTACACAAACATTTTAACATATGTAAATAATGCCTACACTTTATTCAAGTATAAACAGCACTTTTAAACAATACAATAATGACTTTATTTATAGGAACTTCTTTTTTTCCATTTGACCGCATTGCATTTGATGTTAACTAGATTGCGTACAGAATACTAAAGTTAAATATATGTATGGGACAATCGATGACACTATGCAAAATGCTTTATATTTTCAAGTTAATCAAGAAAAGTCAAGATTATTTCATAGACTTGACTGATAACAGTATGCCCGTTTAAGATCTTTACACAATATCTAAGTTACAATCACACCTGTGTAATTGGTCAAAGTCTCTTAAATTAAGTTAAGAATGATATGTTATTTATTAATTGTGTAATTTTAATTTGTTCATTGTACAATGCCTAGGTTATTTGTGCAAAAATATGCCTGCCTAGTCGGCCACATTTCTTCACCCAGCCGGGCATGGGTGCTCTGGACAAAAAGGTCTTGTTCACACAGGCGCCCCGTTTTTGCTTGCCATCATCCGTGACAAGGGTTTATGAGAGTTATCCATTATTTAGTTTCTGTTTGGGATATTGTTGCTCATGAACAATGTTTTAAGATTAACAATAATTTAAATTTAAACGCTTGAGCGGTCCGAAGATAGTATATCGCGATAGTCAATTGTCAATTGAATGAATGAATGAATGATCGATTGCTATTATAGCTTCAATTGGTTTTATAAACTATCAATTGAATACATCAATGACCGTCAATCAAGTAAACAACAAATAACATTGACAATCACGATGTATGATTGAGTCGCTTTAGTCAATGTCAACCGAGGCCTTAGAAGAATTATAAACAAATTACTCCTTACATTTAGTTAAGAAATATAATCATACAAACGTCGTCTTCGAAATTATCAAAAGTATTGAGAAACTTAATTATTTCATTCATTTTCATAAATTTCCGTCAATCATATTAATGTATGGCCACAACGACCATAAGCTCTCTTCCTCGGCATCCTGAAATGATTCCTCATTTTTTGCAAAGGTTCACGCGGATGCGTGTAGTAGGAAATGCCGGAGAAATTCCCGCAATTCCCGACATCCGTTCCTCAAACTTACTCCACGTATGTTTGTGGTAATTTACCTACTATGAATTTATCTATTGCGAGATGTAATTTTTTATAGCAGTATACATATATCATTCTAACATTAGGTCCAAGATTGTTCTACTTGTAATTATTTTCATCTAAACAATCAACAGCTACGAAATATTTATGTTTGAATTCTACTAAATTATTAATTCATATTATTTATATCCTTATGTATTCTCATCTTCAAAAAAAAAACAACTGATATTCAATAAAATTAAATAATACTTTATGTAAATATTAAATCATGTATATAAAAGCCAATATGTATATAGATTTGCAAACAAAAGAAATACATTGAAATCCCCAAACACTAACAAATGTCACACAAAACTTGCGATATACAGAACGAAAACAAAGTGAAATAGTTGTCGAAATTAAACATTAACTAATATACGTTCGGTTTCATCTCAAAGGAATTGCGGAAAAGCCATTCGGTATGCGGCGATGTACGGACCGCAACAAGGACGAACACCAGTCGTCTCAACTTAATTGACCTTACGCTTGACCCAATTGGGGCCCTTTTTTAGTCTCAATGAATCGAATGACTCGCAGGAGGTGAATTAAGACATAAGTATTTATTAATTATAAGAAGTTTATAGGTTTATCTTTTATTCGCATGATTGCTTAGCTCGGAAGTTTATAAGGAGATGAGTATCTGGATGCAGGTGCATAGTGGAACTCATTGTTGCATATTAGTCTATGATACCAATCGCCTACGTGCTATAGATTAACATTAGGTATATCACAAAACTAAAAAATACATAAGACAAGAATTATGATCAATTAATTATTATTAAATATTTTAACGGGTCAAATATTCGAGGTTCAATTGGAGTTTTTATCCCAAAGGATTTGACCTTTTAAGCTATGTTAACCCTTTACACTATAAACAGTTAAACACCCATTTGTATGGCTTTGAAAAGTTGTATACATTTAAAACTACGCGTAAAAAACCTTATAAGAGTTTATGTAAAATTAATATAATTAATAACTCTGAATAGATCATATACTTTTTAAATACAAAGTTTCTAAGTAAAAATCATAAGTTTGATGAAAATCGTTTATAATATAGATACTTTTATAGGCGAAAATGAAAAATGTAATAAGAGACATCTAGTAGTTACAGCTGGAACTAGTTCTTCTTGTGTGTTTATGTGAAGTGGTCATGAACTGACGGTTTAGTTATATCAGATTTTCTTAGATGGCGCTTCCTTATGTAAAATCTCGTCTAAGGTATTGCTATCAAAACAAGGACAACTCAAACACAACATCCAGACCCGAAACATGGATATATTTTAATAACAAATAAATATTTGTTCCGATCCGGAAATGAACCCTGAACTTTGCATAACCTATTAAAGGTCATCAATTATAACCGTATAATATATAGGTATACAAAATATTATGTTAAGCAGATTTAAACCATAAACTAAAGATAAAGTTTAACCTAAATTTTATTTTAAAGTAATTCTCCAAATATTATTATTTTGCAATCAAGATTAATAGAAAATTATCTTCGAATTCATAAAAACATTTTGATAAGACATTTACTAAAGAAAATGCAATAATTTGCAATTGTTTAAACCAATGAAATATGATAGCTAATATTACACGAATTAACACTCGATAAGAGCAACGAAAAAAAAAGATAATTAATCAAAAGATAAAAATAATGCAAGTATAAATGTATGAAGACATTTTAAAGTTTATTCAGTTGATAGTTCGTGCATGATGAAGTGGTTATTACTGTTTGGGTTTTTGGGATGGAGTCTGGCGTCGGAGCTGCCTTTAGCCGAGCAATGCAACCCTGCGCAATGCCAACCGCCTAATTGTAGATGTTCCTCCAGCAGTATTCCTGGTGGTTTAGCAGCGAGAGATACGCCTCAAGTAACTTTTATATATTGTTCACTTTTAATGTCAAAATATCGGTTTAATTATATTTAATTTTAAAAAACGTTCAAACGTAACACTTATTAACGTACGCGATGCCAACGCATGTCTGAAGATTTTAAAAACCACATACAATAAAAAATAATATAAGTTTTTTGTAAAATAAATTAAAGAAAGAAAATAATGTAATTTTAAAACACTATGGTGGTGTTAATTTGGAAACGGCATTCGAAGAAACATAATTTATAACTTATTCAGGACTAGACGAAAGACTTAACAACAAATTTTCATTATTATTATAAAGTATATTACAAAAGATCAATATACAAGATAACAATGATAAATTATTCACAAGAAATGATTTATTACCAAAACATCAAAGTATATTAAAAATCAATAATCAATAATGATATTACATGATTTTTTTTTTTGCAATATATCATCTGTGATTATTATTAATGTTTCATAATTGAACATTTTTCCTTGAAACGGAGATCATGTATTACTATCTCTAGTTCAAAATGCATCATTCCGTTTTTCACAACAAAGATTATAATTATAATATATTTGTACACAAACACCTCATATGCCCAACAATTTAAGACGGAATAATTGCAATATTAAAAAAAAAAATTTATTGCAAAATATATTAAAGAGTCTAATATGATTTTCAGTTTGTAATGGTAACGTTCGACGATGGAGTCAACATTAGAAATATCGAGACGTACAGAAGACTCCTCTATGGAAGAGTGAACAGCAAAGGCTGCAGAGCCGGCGTCACGTTCTACGTCAATCACCAATTCACAAGCTATGCATTAGTAAATGAATTATACAACCAAGGGTATGAGCTCTCACTGCATTCTATCAGCCACCAAACGCCACAAACCTATTGGGCAGACGCAGATTTTGAGACTTTGGTTAAGGAAATCGCTGATCAGAGACCTCAGATGGCACATTTTGCTAACATTCCAGAGGAAGCTATTAAAGGTTTGAGCATTTTTAAAGCCGAGTACAGTTTTGTCAGATCATCATGGCTCATATATATGGCACTGTCTTAAGTGTATCACAAATTCTTTCAATAAAAGTCACAATCAAACAGGTATTCCTTATTGCTTTATTCTATTTCAGGTGTGCGAATTCCATTCTTACAGTTATCTGGCAACAACAGCTTTGCTGCAATGAAAGAAGCTGGTCTTTTATATGATTGTACATGGGGTACTGTTAACCAGATCGACCCAGGACTATGGCCATACACTTTAGACTTTAGGTCGACGCAAGAATGTTTAACACCTCCCTGTCCAACTGCCTCTATTCCTGGTATTTGGGTATTGCCGATGATAAGCTGGATAGACGATTCAAATAGCCCTTGCGTTATGGTCGACGCTTGTTTCTCGCCGTGAGTTTAATTGTGACATCCTTGAAATGACCTATTTCTTTATATGAAACAATTAATTCAACAAACCTCGTTATTTACAGTCCAGACCAAGATGATGAAGACGCATGGTTCCGTTTCATTGTACGAAACTTTGAGAGACATTACTTGGGTAACAGAGCACCATTCGGTTTCTTCATTCACGAATGGTATCTCACTGTGTACCCTAAAGTTGAAAGAGCACTTGAACGTTTCATGGATATGATTAATAATATGCATGATGTATTTATGGTAAGTTTGTTTAAGAAAATTCTTATTTTGTAATTATACCGCATCTGACCTAATATTAAACATGAGTATGATCTTTGAGAGGAGAACTGTACAGTTGCTAATTAATCCTGCTAACTGACTAATACAGTTTGGTTGAACAAACGTGTCCAGGCATGAATTAAGGTATATAATATGTACTAACTGGAAAGTGTAAACTCAATTTCGCTGTTTATTTTGCGGAATGCGATCAAGTTCTAATACTTTCAGGTTAACAGCCACGAGGTCATCGATTGGGTTAAAAATCCAGTGCCTATCAATGAATACAGACAACAACAGTGTAATACCGTAGTGCCACGCCCATGCAGTTCAGAAAATTGTGGACCTTTAAAATCTGATCATGACAACGTTAGTATCTAAAAAATTACCAAAGTTTGTATAGAAATTACCAAAAATGTTGTTTATTATATTCTGGCATTATTTAAGCTAGTTCCGGCTTATTGAAATGACTTTCTTTTGTAATACTATCTGATAAAGATCTCACAGACTATGGACTTAATCATCTGTTAATTTAATCTGGATCTATAAACAGATAATGTTATTTTTAGCAAGAATATTGGATGGCGATCTGTGGCGATACTTGTCCACGTGTATACCCTTGGCTTGGAAACCCGCTTGGAGAATAAGAAAAAAGAGAAAATTACTATAAAGCACACGGATACTTTGATATTAAATTCCTTTAAAAATGATCTGTTTGCTTTCATTTCGATGATGTTTTTAATTTATAAAAAAATAAATTATTTAAATATTTATTCAAATTGATTTTATTCCTTACGCTAGGAATTTATGAGTTTCTATTTATGAAGTATTAGAACAGGGTTAGAATTACACCTAAGATATGTGGGGCTGGATTTACATGTGAATGTCTTTGGTTTTGGGATTAAGTAGCAGCGATTTCAAAGAATAACTTTGTTCTTACCTCGGCATATAGAAATCACATTAATACGCCGGATTCTTCTTTAACGCACATTCTTCTTGTCACTAAGGCAAAGAGTACTATTGTCTTGTAAAAAGTGTGTTGGAATAATAACACATGGCATATATAGGTATATATAGGTACATATAAGTAATCTAATTAGACTCGACTAACTTCATGTCAATAGAAATAATAAATGAACATTCTCTAAGCCCTATAAATAATACGTTTCTTCTAGAAGCAATAATTGGGTGATTACGTTTAATCAAAACAAACAATCGTATTAAAATTCCATACAAAATATAAAACAAAGATAAGAAAATTATCAATTAAATTAAAAACGGATAATGAGTAATTGGAAATTTAAAGAACATTTTCCTCATTTTCCTGGAGAGAGATTTATTAGTTATAACGCACATTTCTATGGAAAATTCTATGATTCAAAGAAATTTTAACCAAGCTAGCTAGCTTTAAAAAAATAACAATTTCACAAATGTATAATATAGAGTAGAAACAAACATCCACACTGGCACAATAATTAATTTTGTTACTTAAAAAAATAATTATTGGAACAGACTTCCAAGTCCATATTCAGGATACACCGAATTCTTCTTGTCACAACTTCACCTAGAATTGGTAGCTTCAGAGGGAAAAAGACCTCTATAGCTACTGCTTCTCGGCTCAGTGCGAAGAAACCTCGCTATCACGATTGTTATTAGACAAATTGGATATAACACTTCAAAATGTATATAAATAATTTTAGAATTATGATCTAAATTTGTAATAATCAAACGTATCAATAACAAAAACGGAAATCGAAGATAAACAATTCAAAATTAACTTACACAAATTGTTTGCCAGAAACAATTCCTAATTACATTGAATCAAAGTATAATTTCCTTCTAAATCTAATACTAAAAACTAAGATCCCAGGCTAAGATAAAAAGATAAAATATTAACAAACGCTTTATCAATTAATTGTGCGTATAGGCATATAAATATCGAACAGAAACAATAAAAAATCTTCATAAGTTTTATGTGATAATCAAAATGAAGTTGTTAACAGTTTTCGTGTCCGCGTGTTTATTTGTTGGTATTACATATTGTGATGATGATAGTACTGAAGAGCTACCATTAGCAGAACCATGTGTAGATACAGAGTGCACGTTACCTGATTGCAGATGTTCCACAACACATATTCCAGGTGGATTAGAAGCTAGAAATACTCCTCAGGTAGACGTCGCTTGTCTTTTTATTGTAAATTAAAATTGTATAATAGCATGATATTATATTCTAGTTCGTAATGATGACTTTTGATGATGGAATAAACATCCTCAACATCGAAACCTATAGGAGAACAATTTACAACCGCAGTAACAGTAACAATTGTCCCGCCGGAGCCACGTTCTACGTCAGCCATGAATATACCAATTATCAGCTGGTTAATGAGCTTCACCAGCAAGGATTTGAAATTGCTTTACATTCTATTACGCATCAGACACCACAGACTTATTGGGCTGAAGCTAATTTCAACCAAATGATGAAAGAATTTGGAGACCAAAGAACACAAATCTCACACTTTGCCAATATTCCTATCGAAGATGTTAAAGGTACTAATATCTTTGCTACGATTCTGTCTCTTCTGTTACCTTTTGTTACAATCTACAATTTCTCACAGGTATGCGAATTCCTTTCCTCCAAATGACTGGTAATAGCAGCTTCCAAATGATGGCAGAAGCAGGTCTCTTGTACGACAGCACTTGGGGAACTATTAATGAAATTGATCCTGGACTATGGCCATACAGTTTGGAATTTGCCTCAACTCAAGAATGTATGATTCCTCCATGCCCTACTGCATCAATTCCAAAAGTTTGGGAAGTTCCTATGCTCAGTTGGTTAGATGTGGGAGGATCACCCTGTGCAATGGTTGATTCTTGCTTTCAAGCGTGAGTATTGCATTTAGAAGTTTTTTTATAAACTTGAATAGATTCGTTTTAATGGTGCTCCTTTTCAGACCCCCTATCGATGATGAAGATGCATGGTTCAGGTTCATTGTTGGTAATTTCGAAAGACAATATTTGGGTAACAGAGCACCTTTCGGATTTTTCGTTCACGAGTGGTATGTCTCCACATATCCCGTCGTCGAACGTGCCCTCATACGATTCTTGAATATGATAAATAACATGGAAGATGTATTTATGGTAAATGATGAGTTCGCAATTGTTATTCATTGGTCACATTTCCTTTTCATGATACCTGTTTCAAATTCTAGGTAACTGCAGAAGAAGTAGTCAATTGGGTACGTAACCCAACCCCAATTAATGAATACAGGAAACAACCATGCCGTCGAGTAACTCCATCGTCATGCAATCCGCATACTTGTGGTCCTTTAGCTACGGACCATAACGAGGTAAGAATATTTTGATTTAATTTAGATTTTTAGTTTATGCTCAAGGGTTTTAGATTTTATTGCGAAGTAGAACAATACGTCATATTGTGATGTCATAATTAATTAACCGAATTATCAGTGTTGTTATTATTAGTTAATCAATCTAAACAATTCTAATTGCCCATTTCAAGATAATTCATATCTTTTCTAATCATGGAAATTGTAATATAATAAATATACTAAGTACAAGAAGACTTTTCTGGATCCCAAAACCTCAACGGATTTTTTAAATGGTTTTCTTCGAACATAAAATTTACCAATATGTTTTTATGTTGGAGTGTTATATGTAGGTATATGTAAAATATCTTTTATTTTTCTCTTTCAGATGGAGTATTATCTCTCAATTTGCATCAGCACATGTCCCAATGTTTATCCTTGGTTAGGAAATCCTTTGGGAGAGTGATTTGTACTTCTGTGTACAACATTTTTAACAATTTCACTAACTTCTTAACTGTAAATTTCTGTCCTTGCCCCTCAGCATTTTACTACTGCCTAATTCTCAAAAAAAAAAAGGAATAATAAAATAAACTGTTTCTAATGGATTTTATTAATTTATTTCGTTTTACATTTAACAGCGACTACATTACTCGTACGATAAATTCACAATAAAAAAAAGTTCTACAAAAGTCGTTAATACTAGTCTTGCTAAGGACTCGACAATATAAATTGTAATTATTAAGTACATACAAAAATGGACCTTATGTAATATTTGGTTATAATTTAATATAATGATCGAGTTATAATTAAAGAACAATATTGAATATTTACATTTTATGTTAAGAACTAGATTTTATTCGAAGTTTATTTCCTTTATTATAAAAAACATATATGTTCAATGCATATGGGGAATCTCAAAATACGAATTAAACAAATGAAAATAAAAGCAGTTTATCTACAAATATATTTAGTAAATATTTTGTATGTCAAATAAATAAATTACCAAAAATGTGTTTATATAATCGCCTTCATGGATAAAGGGGTTTAAAATATAAAAATTTAAAGCTATCACAACTAACACAATAATTTACTAAATTCTAAACGATAAATAATATTTACAATATTTTTTAATTATTATGAGTCGTCCAAAAGATCACTTACTATAGTTAATTAGATACATGAGCAATATCTGGCAAGAAACAAATTCTAGGTCAAATTAATTTAAAACGAAAATTTAAATTAATCGTTCCGAATTTGAAATATCAACCCAAAATGTATATAGAAAAGTTTATGAAGATATTAAATTGTAATTAAAATTATTATACACATAAAATTCATCATCAAAATTACTTTTGAGGTAGAAAACAATAAATTACACGATCCCTAAACACTTATAAAGTTATGTCTCTATTTACACAAATATAATATGTATAACTTAAACAAAATCCCTAATAATTATTTAATAAAATTATATTTACAAAAATGTATACAGAACAACGTGCGGTTGCAAAATAATAAATAAGTTAGTAATACTGTAAATAATAATTAAAGCTAAATTCTGTAATTAAAATAAAATTCAGTCAATTGTTTTTTTTGTCTATCCTTACTAATTACTACACACACAAATAACACTGGTTCAAAGGAAGCATAAAAAACTTTACTAAAAAGATTAAATTAGCCTCAGATTTTTTAAAAAATGTCTCTAAAAATCGCGAAATAATGGACATCCTATTATAATAATGACGTCACGCATACGTCATCAAATCTATTAGCAATTATGTATTTAAGAGAAGAGAGATCTATGTCTATTAAACAAGACACGAGTCGATAAATATAGCGATAGGACCAACTCTGACGTGTGAAAGCAATACATTTTAACTTAAGATAGTGTTTTGATTTATAATTATATAATATCTTAATATATATAAATCCAGTGTCATATGTATGTTCCCAGTGAACTCTTCACCAAGTCAACCGATTTCGATGAAAGTTGGCATTTTATGTGTAATTTGGTCTAACTTGAGATATAGGATAGTTTATATTTCGATTAATGGTCTTAATAATTTATAATTAACAATAAACTCATACATAAAGTTGTTGCATAATTAAAAAACAATTGTCACTTATGTCATTGTGGTTGAAAATAAACAGCTTTTTCATGTTAAAACTGCATTTATATTTTATTAATAATGCAACATTTTATACGAACAACGAGAAGTAACGATACTTTGAAATCGAAGAAACGTCAACTACGAAACAATCAAATGTGCGTCTTCTGCGGAGGAGACTATCACGATAATTTAGAAGAATGTCCAGTCAGAGGCAAACGCTGTAGGTTATGCGGGAAGAACAACCACTTCTCAAAAGTGTGCATTAGTAGCGGCAAAGCAACGCATAAATAGTTTCGAACGAGACGCCTAGCACGACACAACACGTCTAGCGAATCTAGCGACAATGAAAGCAGCCAAACATATCCAGTGAATAAAAATGATTCGCCAACTAAGGTAATGATACCAACTAAGCGAAATGTTGTTTGGAAGATAAATGCGCACTACGTTTAATCTTTTTAAATCAAGCGTCAAGGAAGATCTTGACAGAGTTAGGTTATTCCAGGAACTCAGGCCATCAGTTAAAGAAACTATTCCACCAGAATATTCGATTGGAGACATAGTCTGGGTTAACAAATTTATAGGGAAAGGCTCTGAACCAAGGATTATATCAAAACGCACCAAGACTTACTCCTATCAAGTTGAAATGAACAACGGAGTAATCAAACGGAAACACTCTGATCAACTTAGGCGAAGAGAAACTAACGATGAGAACAACGATGATAATGATGTCATTCGTAACGATAACAGTTTGGAAACGAAAAACGATACTGTGAGTAACAACAAGAAGCCGAAGAATTATTCCTATTATAGTCGTGGATCAAAACGAGGTAAGGGTGATGTCAATGATCATGTTTTACCGGACACGTTCACTTATCAACCTGGTGCATCAACTCAAATCACACAACAAAATTTATCAAATGGACACGGAGACAAATCAGCTGGGCCTCCTAACGCTCAACAGCAAGATCTTGAATAGCCTCAATTCAACTCTCAACATCTGCAGCATTAAACGAGGCACTACGTCGTTCCTCACGACGACGTAAACCCTTGCGCGTTTTGGATATTGAGCTTTCCTTTTTGGAGGGAGTAATGTTGTCGTATATCACAAAGTGAAGAGAAGAGTGCAATCTATACACCAAAATACATGAACAATAAAGAATCATTAAAATATTTGATTTTATTTATTTGTTTTTCCTAATAAAAAATTGAATTAATAAAATCTAAACTCTGCTTATTTATTGCTTCTAAGGCGGAACAAAGTTCGCCAGGTCAGCTAGTATATTTATAAATATATTTAAAATTTTTGACATATTCGCTGAAATATCATTAAGAAAATACACTGTATTGTAAGAAGCTATAACATTTTAAAAATATCACGATATAACTCAAAAAGACGTTTTTCTAGATACAATGTATTGGTAATACATGACAGAGCTTTCTTATAAAAAGAAAATAGGCCGAAGCTGAAATGACGTCATTAACAATAAAAGCAACAGATTCAGTTACAAACGTGATGGTCACGTTTCGAGCGACAAATCTCACAATGGACTTTGCAACACCAAACAAAGCGACATCGGCATTTTTCCTCGTGATCTTTCACTCTGGTTTGATAACCGCGACCACAGCATAGTAATCGACAACCATCAAGACCCGCTGACGTTCTATTGCATGTACGACCTCGAGTTCCAAGGATACCGAACCTGGAAAATAACAGTCAAATTACACCAAAAGTTTGTGTTATTTATGTTAAACCATGCTGTCTGGAATTGAAGATTACTGCAGGAAAATATCGTTTTTGTTTTATTAAATTGACAGGGCAAGTTACTCTTGTTTAGGTTAAAAAAGGTTCAAAGACCAAGCAAATTGACAAATTATCTTAAACCTAAGAGATGTATTTTTATATTAAATAATTTACTCATATCAGTGATCGTAGTCATATTTTGCGTTTCAATGTTTGCAAATTAAGCTAAAAATTATCTACTCACTCATCATTAGGTTCACAATAATCGGGCGAGTCTTCAAGATAAACGAGATCAGTTTTGTTCGGCTTCTTCATATCAGAGTGTACAGGTCGAAGTTTTCTAATGTTCTTTCCTCGCTTTCTTTCCACCACCTGAAATAACCAATTAACGGTATTGATTATTAGAATCCAATTAACTGTTATGGATTTAAATCTTTATTGTTTAACCTTAACATGTGAAGCTCCTTCATATCTATTTGTCAAAACATCAGCCACCATTCGTAGCTGGGGTAACCGTCGCCAGCACACCCGCACAGAACAAGATCCTGACATGCCGTGACATTTACAGACACGTTGCATACGACCTCGTACTAACTGCAATAAATTACACGATTAAAATGTATATTGCTATAAACAATGATCTAAGCTCATTATACTCAGTGGCGGCCTTAGCCATTGCGATATTCAGTTCCTCGTACAATTCATATCCATCAATATCTCATTGTATATATTTTATATACCTATCTATATTTTTTTAAATTTGCTTGGGTTGTTGCGCGAGGCCCCTGCAAGAGCGAGGCCCTGGGCGATTGCCCCGTTCGCCACCCCCTAAGGCCGCCACTGATTATACTATATATCCTAATAGTACTTTTATTGTATGGCAATAGATGTTTTGTAAGTATTCATTTGGCGATGTTTAATACAGACATGGTCCGAATACCGAGTAACATGTAAATCATTTCTCCTTGGGTTAATCAGACAGAGCCTCATACTTTTGTAGAACATATATGAAATAATTACCCGTCGGCCAGCTTCATTATTATGTAGGTTCATGATACCCTCATCGGAATTTTTGTCTTCTTTGGAATCAACGAAATCTCGACTGTACATCTCGCCGTATCTGATATCCTGAAATTATTTATGATTGATGATGATGAATGAACTAACATAAATTATCTGCCTCGCTTCAACTTTCGCAACCTCTTTCATGTGGAACTAAAACTCCTATTTTTTATTCTATTTTACCTCCGAACAGCCACCCCATTGCCAATGTCTTGGGGTACGTTTTCTGACGCGGGCATCGCAGGAGCACTCGTTAAGCTCACCTCTGCTGCAAGCCCGGGCTACAGCATGAGCCAATGCCGCCGAAGACAATGCGTGAACAAATGCAGATTCTCGGGATTCTGAAATGTGAAAGCAATATTTTTTTAAATATCAACAAACTACCAATAAAATATATGTGTTGTAACTTCTATTAGGTAAATTATAGCTTATTTTATATACATGTATGTTATTAATTTGACATTTATTGTAACCACTGTGCAATCCAATTTATAAATTGTTATTTACTTTTTCTTCTGAGTTAAAATTCAGTTTTATTATTATTTTACGTAGAGGATATGATTGACAAGTTTCTTGTGGTATTCTTTTCGCCATAAGCCTTTCCGAAGTCACGGTAGAGTCTAACGATGAGCAAGTGCACGCCTTTAGTGCCTATGCTAATAAACGATTTTCATTTCATTTCCTTTCACTTCTTTTCCGTCTCTAAAGTTATTTTAAAACATCTGAAGTGTGAGGAATGCAATTTTAAAATCCCAAAAAAATCCAAATATAGGTTCAACGACCCACTGGCGTGTATTATCGTTTGTCTATGCTTAGTCTGATAAACAAACTGAGCCACTCCATCAACAGGTCGACACGTGATCGCACTAACTAAGACGTGAAAATAAACAGCTCGCCTCAAGATTGCTTTAAAAAGATTTATGGATGCGGTATTATTTGTGGAAAATGTAACAATTATTAAAACGAAAATAATGAGAATATAAATAATGTGTCGATAACTTCATGGTTGAAGAAAATACCGCATCTCTTAACCGGACTCTTTATTGGTGGTTAAATATGCGGATAATTGTAAACTTGTCAATCAGGTAGCTATTTAAAGAATAGATAAAGTATAATATTTGATGCTCTTTAGTATATGTAAGTATATGTTGAAGTGTATTCTATAGAGATTTAAAATAATACAATTAAAAAATATTAAAGATATTAATAGTTTCGTTAACTTTCTAACGGCTAAGACAAACAACACCTTAGTTTCGCCAAAACCACTGCTTAAGCTTTTGTAAAGTCAGACTACATTAATCAATAGCCATGATCACGATTATAAGTCGCATAAAATCTTTTGAATCAGTTAATACATCCAATATTAACAAATAAACTTTACCGTACCAATTTGTCCTACTTTCCCCTCCATCTAGTCTCTATTCCGCTGACCTTTTGAACGTCACGTCTAGTAGATACTTGGAGCATTTATAAATTATTGACGCTATGATCATATCCATGAATTCTAGTTGCAAGATTCTGTCCGAACTTGAATCTAAAGTCGCGAGCCGACAAGTTACTCGTGTAAACAAAACTGTCGAAGGACGAGCTCATTCATAGGATCTTCAAAAACCATATGCTTAAAGGAATTCGTTGCTTTTTATTTGAAGTTTTAAGAGCTTTGGGATACAGGTGGGGAATTGTGACTTTGAACTTTTGCTGGGCAGGTTTAAAGGAAAACTTTGTTACTTTTTGAAGTTGCTATCACTGTATATTAAAATTAAATTTAATTAAAATTATCGAACATAATATGACTTTCCAAAGAATTGAATACATACAATACGACTACAACATTTCTTTTGTTTATTAATTATTTTTTTATTTAAAAAAACTTACTGAATTTAAGTACTCCACCAAAGATGTCAGTAGAATTTTCCACAGTGCTGCAATTCCATCGGCTGTGTCGGAATTGGTATTGGCATTCCTCCACAGCCTGTTGGGCCCCTGACTGGAGGACCTGAAATTGTTAATATATACTTTTTTATGTTTAATTTCATATAATGTTCTGTACACTCTCTTTCTCTCTCTCTATCTCTCTTTCTGTTTATATACGAACGCACATCTATTTCGCTTCACAGACATGTAAATGACCTAAAATGACTACTAGGGTACATTAGGCGCGATGAGAACAAATAGTGTACTAAGAGAAAAAATATATATCTACAACAATTAGTAAACTGGTAACCAATTGACACCGCACACTAACCATGTTCGACGAGCTTTGAGAAATTTAGTTAAAGTAATAAAAAATTAAACCAATTTGATATATAACCAACAACCCATGCAGTAGAACCTCTCCAAATCTTGATCAGAACCTATTTTTATAATACTACCCATGTTTATTTATTTATTTTTTTTTATAGTATCCTGACATATGACCACACTCCGTCTGATGCTAAGCTTGAATGGAGATAACAACAGACAAATGTCCGCATGCGACAGTCGCCTCTATGCCGGCTTCAGGTCGTCTCCATTCAAATTGACAGCCACTTCCAAGCTATTCCCGAAACCCGATTAGATAACTTGTTGGTTAACAAACATACCTTAATGATCTTAATTAAAGAAAATTGTATAAAACATAATTATCATTCTAGAATATAAAGTGATAATATAAAGAAACTTGATTGTATAATAAAAACTATAGGCTAATTTTCCAAAGTAAGATCATAAACTCTTAAATAAAAGTACGTCATAAAGTAATTTAATTAGTCGGACTGTTACTCGGTTCGAATTCCATTAAAATCTGAATTTTATGTTACTTTACTTATTATCTGACATTGACAGAACCGCTCAATAACGTTCACTGTTTACATTTGAATGGTTCTGTAGTAAATTATTATTATTATTTTATTTTTTATACTGCTACCTACTACATAATAACAAAGTACGATGACAGTACTTGTGATTTTCTAAGGTTAATGTTAATAGATTTTTAATTTATTTATTTCTGTCCCTATCTTTTATATTTTTTCATGATCACGTCGATAAAGAATTCCTACTTTTAAAAAATTCTAAAATTAAAAATTTAATTGTCATGTCAAACGGAATCTTAAAATAAGGATGTTACCAATTAACGATCATATCATCACATTTTAGTGCGCGCGCTTTTACATCCTTACCTTAATTAAGCAATTAATGATTGCTTTTTATTATCAACGTACATTTGTACCGTTCGAAAGACCCAAATTTTCAAGCAGACCACCCACATTTTCTCGTAGACTACTTACTTATACATTTTTTCTCAATTCAACAAAAGCCAGGCCTCGTTGTCTGTGTGTTGTTTTCTTTTTATTATTAACATTCAGATCGTAATTTTTAAATTTTATTGTCATTTTTTGAGATTATGTTGTTACTTTACTCGTGAGTTAAGATTGTCTCATAACGTTGTCTTATATCTCATATATTATATATAGGTATATATAATATTGTTATTAAGATTAAAATATATATTCTTATTAGACAATGGTCTGGTCACATATGGGTTGAGTACATTAACTGAGTTTATACATTAACTCTATAAAACTTATAACACGCACTCTACAAACTCATAGACCAAATTTCAATATTCTTGTTTACCTGAATCATTTTGTCTGAGAGCTGACATAGTTGCTTCTGCCTTTCCACCAAATACTCTAATCTGTGACAATTCTCCCAATGCAATAAAGTGTGCGTTTCCAGAGAATTATTTCCAATTGGAGACTGCGGTTGTATTGATGCTAAATTCCTGCAACAAAATATAAAGCAAGTTTGTTATTTCTGTAAATAAAAACAACAAGTCACTTAAGGCGTAATTGTTTATTTCATAACATAAGAACTTTATTTCTAACCGCGAACCACTAGTAAACCGGACCGAGTGCAATAAATAACAATGTTAAACATCGTTGTTCAACTGCAAATGAAATGAAAAGCGAACTTAACCCGAGAGCGCTTCAACAGAAACAATAGAATCAAGCAATTCTTGAGCTAAGGTAATTAGACGTCCTTCCACGTTGGGAGCTGCCACTTGAATGGCACTCGAGTGAACCTAGAAAACAAAACACGGTATTACCTACCCTCGCTTTTGTTCCATTTTTTTAAAATCATTATTTAAGCCGGCCAATGCGAGAGCGGGCTCGCGAGAGTACGTTGATTGGCCGACGACCTCCCTTTAGAGTGCATGTGAAAATAAAAAGGAATGTGCTTGGGTAAATGAGATGTAGCATCCTGCTCATACGAGAAGTTTTTTCTATGTCTATCCTTGTTTGTTTTTCGTTTTAATTGCGCACATGCTCTATGGCAACCCTTTGCGGGACCTTGAGTGTTGCACGTGCAAATATGTGAGAGCGATGGCGGGCCTGCGTCCGGGGAAGTGCATTCAATGGGCGAAGAGGTTAAATGAAACTAGGAACCCCATTTTATGACATCATTTAAAAGATTGCCATAAGAACAGCTTAGATTTAAACGCGTTTAATTGCTGAACACAATTGTTTTTAAAAATAAACTGAATATAACATTTGTAATAATAATCAATCAAATCGACAATAATCCCACCTACGCATGGTAATTGAGTGTTGTAAAAATGATTTAGTATTGGCGAGAATTAAAAATGACCGGAAATCGTTTAAAAATGGCATGTAAAGGGAAATGAATTGGTAGCAGGCGTAACCGGGAGAACCTATTAGTCAGTGTTCACTACTGATGTACTTTCATCACGCTACTTTCGTATTATTAAGTTTTTCTAGGTCTCTTGTACATGAGTGAAAATGTTTTATTTGCACGTTTAATATTCTAATTTTAATTCAATGAATTTGACGCTACGAAAACTCTGCATTAATATATTTCACAATAATTGGAAATACATTAAATTAAAAATACTGAAAATTGGTCTATTGGAATTCTATGTTTATATTGATGTAACAAAATTAGTAAGGCCTTCCTCAAAAGAAGCTTCAAATAAGTTAGCGAATTCATAGAATTCCGTTAGATCTTTAGCCACATTCACGGCTTTTCGTTCCGCTTATGGACGAATCAAAAAGACTAAAGAACGAAGCGTACTTCCTAGATGTTTCCCAGAAATCGCTTCTAACAAAATGTCATTACTATAACTCGAAGTAAAACAAAACATTTAGGTAACACTACACTAAAACACGCACACTAAAACAAATCAAAAGGTTGTAAAAAAAACGTGGTATATATCAATTGATATTCTTAAATACTTTAATAAAATGGTGTCTCAAACCTCGAATCGAAATAGGTGAGTTTGAAGAGTGGTATCTTGTGACCGTTGTTCGCCATTTAATGCATACCGAAGACGCGGGGTACTTTTAGCACTACAGTACGCACATCCTCATATTCTTTATGATTGATTCAAGCGTGTAATACGAGATTTTACCTGCTTGTATTTGTAGTTTGTACATTTTTACTCGAACAATGTAGAAAGTATTATTTTTACAATATAAATAGTGATAAGCACAAATTAGAGAACTTTGTGCTTTTATGTGCTAAAAAATATAAAGCAAATTGTCATATATAATTAATGCCTTAATTAGAACACCCTGTATAAATCTCCTTCATAATAATTTAGTTATTTTTAGTTTGAGTTATGATTATATATATATATATATTTTACAACAAATTATATAAAGCAATTTAAATATGCACGACTTGTAACATTATAATAAATAAATATAAAGTTTCAATACCTATAAAGATATTTCTTTAAAATATAAACCAGCAATTACATATAACACAAAGTGATAAAGCCAATACAATTTTGTATGCACCAAGTTGCCCATTCATGCGCAAACATTAAATATTTACTTGTGAGATTTTTTAGTAATTGCCTTTCGTTTAAAGACTTGTTAACTTATCTTTACAGACGTAAATAAGCTCTTCGTAGAATATTGCATTATTTGTTTTTAAAAAAACGAAGCTGCAACTATGGATTTTAATTATAGGGGCGAACGGAATAATGAGACTGGAGGTAATTAAAATTAAAAATATATTATAAAATATATAAATAAGATGAGATTTTAGTCAACAAATATTTTAGGCTAAAAATATTAAAAGAGTTCTTGTTAATTGTCAAAAAAGAAATGTAAATATACCTATATAATAATAATAATAATTAAAATTGAATAATTTAGAAAATATTTAACTTATAGAAATAAAAAATCCTTGTCCACTCTCAAATAAAATAACAATGGATATTTATAAAAAAATAAACATTACGTTTTACCGTTTATTTCAAATAAACGTAGGCAAGTTGTCATAATTTTCTTCAGCGGTACCCAAACTGTTATAACTATTGTGCTAACAAAGTCTAAATATTACTAAAATATTTATCTATAGGGACATTTTTACTTCAATATTCATAAAAACAAATAAAGTTATAACAATTATTTTTGAATATTTATTGTACCAATATTATATTTATACATATTTTATATATTTATATGTATTTTAATTGACGTAAGTTTAAATTTTGTCTAACTAATTTATATCGAAGCTATAGTCATATTTTAAGGAGGCAATAATCTATTTGTTATTCTTTATAATTAAAAATATTATAAAATAATGACGAAACAAATAAAGTAGAAGAACAACTACATAAATATAATAACCCGTAATGCATAAATACAATTACAATTTTAAAAAATAATATTAAGATAAATTTAAAGATTGGTACACACGCTCATGATGGTAATAATCTATTATCTCAAGTTTAGTGTTACAACTTAGGTAACATCCAAGGGTCTAGACTTTTCGGATTAACTTTCATGTATCTGGATATAACGAAATAAATCCACTTCGTCAATCTGCGTCTTTAGTGCAGACTGTAACATTAAAAAATTAAGTTTTTTTTTTATTGAAGCGAATCAATTACAAATTTATCGCTGACTGGGCGTGATTTCTCATTCATTATTTGTTTTTAGTTTATAATCTGACGAAGTGTGTTCACTTATAAATATTAAGCAAAATGCAAAGTGTACTCTATAGATGTGATCCTAAACATTACATATTGAGCCCTAAAAGGCAATTAACCTGGATAACTTATCATTATTATCTACAGGAAGACGTTTGTTGATTTAACTAGACTATGAGGAAATACGGTGTTAGTGTTTGTTAAAAGAAAAACCATAAAAGAAATTTTGGTACACTTATGTAGGCTGGTAGTATGGCTGACTCTGGGCCGCAAATCAGTAGCTATCGGGTAAGCGGCCGACTACAGTCAGCAAATACTGCGACTACGCGCATTAGTTGGCCGCTACCTAAACTATGCTGCATTAAACATTAAAGACAAATTATTCGTAGTCCATATATGTTTTATTTCAAGAAAACGATACTCTTATAATGATGTCTGAGGTTATTAATGACTTTGAAGATGATAAGACTTTGAAGTTGAATATTATAATTGTAACATATCGACTATACAGTCATCATGGTCGCAATGTAACGCGGATTAATTTATTAAAAATACATAATTATAACAATAAATCCTTTATTGGTTTTTAAAAAAGGAATTGAAATTGAAAGGAAAAAATAATTCAACACATATGACATAAACTTAGAGCAATTGGTTCTAGAACAATCATAAGAGTCAGAATCAGAAGAATCATATACGTAGAAATAATTTTAGTGATGTAGATATTTAACATCAAATGTCACTTTACAAGCACAAAATCTTAATCTTTGCTGCAACGTGAACAAACATATAACATTTTGATAATAAAAAGAAAACGTTCCCAATATAAAGGAAGGAAAGGACTTTAATAATAGTAAAATGGATCGTTACATTTTATATTAAACACCATAATCGTAAAGTAAAATCATGGTTAATAGGGGGTAATAAGAAACAGAGTTTAGTCATAAGAATGCAAAATTAAAACGGAACGGAGCTAATTTTTTATTATACGTAGGTGCGAGCGAGCGACATTTCCAAACATTGTCTAGTTCGTTTCTTTTAACTCTGTAGTGTAGTGGTTAGCTTGCCAATCTATTAATTAGACAAAGATTCCGAATATGCATAAATGTCGCCGATTGAAATAACAATAGTAAAAAAGAACGTTATTGTTTTGGGTCTGATTGATTATACGTTTGTATTGATCTTTGATTGGAGTTATTTATAGTGTATTTATTTATTATTAATATATGTATTGGAGGGATTTGAAGAGAAGCACTTTGTTGTCTAACTAGATATAATAACGGGTTTTCAAATGTCAAAATCTTTAACTTAGAAGTTCAAGTAAGCGTTTAACAACACTGCAAGAAGTCCATTAACGGCCATAAAGAGGATTTTACTAAAAGGTCTGGCCAAGTGTCGGTTTAATCACATTCCAACTTGTTAGACTCGACTTCGGTATTAAACAAGGTAGCTCTGCCGAACCCTATTTTAATAACCTCAATATTACAATAACAGGAGGCAGAAATCGTTGATACATTTTTTTCTTTTTATAGTAGGCATGGTAATTACAGTCGCATGATGTTAAACAAAGCGCGGTTCATGCATTGACACCGCTATGCCGGCCTGAGAAGATCCGTATGCGTTATTATTTGTAAACAATAAAAAGAAAATAAATATTTTTATAAAGTCTGAAGTCTTTTGAAATGTCTTGAAAATTTGATGAGATATTTATGTCTATTTATTTTTTAGTTTAGTTGTCCTCACGTAAGCATGGTAAACCCCAAAAAATCCAATTACATGATACAACCTTACTGTAACCTATTTTCATTGTATGATTCACCATTTTATACCTACGTTTGACGTTCTATATATTTATTATAATACTCATAGAGATAAATAACTTTTTATCCTGATTTTTACTTATTTATCTAATTTGCTTAATTTTAGATAATTTAATTATTTATCTATAATATATTGTAATGTAATAATGTAAAGAAATAAAGTACAATGTTATACATATTAAAGCATTCAGTCAATTCTTGGGAGTACAACCTTCTCCCTGACTTACCCTATAATAATTTAGGCTGACACCTCTCTGAGTATATCAGCATGTCGACGAGTAAACATTGCTCAAGCTAATGTGGTTGGGGAGCTAAGGGTTGTTTTACGATGTATTCGTTTCCGTATCACCAATAACATATGATGTTTGAGGGGACGAAATACATAAATCAGGGGGGAAACTACATGCGATGAGGTGTAGTGCAACAAATTCTTGCATTTTTAATAAATTATATATTTTTTGGTGTTACTTCTTTAGAGAAACTTATGTGAAATAAATATGCGGTTTAAAATGAATTAAAAATATAATTATCACAATGCATAGTGACAATAAGAGAAAATCAAGAAAGATGACACTGACAGAATAAATCTTCAATAAGTATTTTCGGCCTGTAGAATCGACCGCCACACTTCCTCTCGATAGGGTTTACTATATATATACAACTATTTTGAACATGACAATGAGTATGTATGTCGCAGTGTTTTACAAAAGTTTCGGAATTCGCCACGTGCTTCACTTTTAACGTCCACAAGTAGCAACTTCGCTAGTTATTTTAAATATGATTATTATATGACATGATCTTTGGTTTGAACTAACCACCACAAGGTACAGTAATTTATCACTATAAGGTCTTGATGGTTCAATTATTTGGTTAATAATAATAATAATAAATCGTTTATTGCTTTAAAAATAATAATACTACAATTTAACAAATAAGAAACAAATTTAGATCAATTGGCGATCTTATCACTAAAAGTAATTTCTTTCAGATAATTAATTGTCATAGAAGAAGAAGTGTTAAAATGAATATATATAATTAAGATATAAATATAATACAATAAATAAAATACATAAATATAAGTAAACTGGTTACAAATATACAGTATAAATAAATCTCGTTTATATCGGTAATTAATTTACCGCTAATATTCAATTTTGTCAAATGTCAATCCAAATAGCTAATCTTCGACATTTAGATTACCCACTTTTAGAGGAAAAATAAATGTCCAATTAAAATCAACATAATTACAGGACTTTTACAAGAAGAAGTCTTAACATTTTATCTTGATCGCCTAATTACTTTAATGGTGGTGTGATTAAATGCATTCGGATGCAATTAAATGCATTTTTGACAGTAATTGCGAACTGCAATACAGTTATCGTTTTATCGGATTTTTTTACTACTTTACCTCATGAGAAAGTGTGTTAGTTATGTCTTATTAAAAATATTTTTTGCTGTAAATGTGTGTTCTGAACATATAATAATTTCTAGTTCGAAATTTTATACATAATCAAAAATACAATCCATCCACTGACTTTTAATAAACTAATTTATCTTGAAATCGCAAACATATTAATTTATAGAAAAAAAAAAACAATTAAACAAAAGCTTTATCCGAGATATCCATAAGAAAATCAACGATATAATTATATATAAAAAAAATTTACCTAATCACGAACGAAATAACGCCTATAAAATTGTAAAATATAATAAGAAATTTTAAGTAATAATTTGATGAAGTCACGTGAGAAAGTTATCCCAAAACTTATGTGTGTGAAAAAAAATTGTAGAGAAAAAACCATATCAAAGGATCTTAGATTTTTCTGTTTTGACCACTGTTAAATTAAGTCCCAAAAGTGATAGTGCCCGTGTGTCCTCCATTAACTATGTAGAACATGATTTAAAAAACATTAGAATGTTTGCCTGTTTGAAATTGAGGGTTTTTTTAAAGATGAAATAGGACTAACCCTTAATAACTAGCTAGCCACACCATGACCAATTTGTGGTAGAGAAAAATAAACCTTTATTATCCTGACTAAATTATTAGACTTCGACATGTACCACTGCACTAAATATATTTTTGTAATTCGTATTTTTATATAATATTTATTATGATAATTGAAATAAATATTATATTATACTTTTATTATTGATAGATGATTTAATTATTAATTTTAGTTATAAATGAACAAATTAAACCCGATAGCAAATCGCACAAATTTCTTCGAATTAGTTACAACCAAATGTAACTTCCTAACTCCTAATAAATCGGAATGTAAGTTTCGGATTTCGATGTTATTATACACATATATGAATGAGTAGTTGTCGTTCTTTGAATGCCAACAGTATGTATAGGGTTAATAATTTTAAATAAAAAGAAAACGAAAAGAGGAGTACTATTTTATGTAACAATCTTCCTTGAAATATCAGAGTAGAGGGCAGAAAGGGTCGTTAGACTCCTAACTTTACGATGTGTACTTCACCGCTGCATTGCCCTGCAACTTAGGGGGAAAAAATAAATTGGAAAATGAATCTACGCCCTCGACACCGCCTGTGCGCCGTGAAGGTTTACGACGTACGGCAGACGACAGCTATTTTACTATTATGTCCCGTTTGTTCTCGAAATGTTTAAAAAGAAAATCTTTAAAAATAACCTCTGACTAGGATGCCACCATACGCTGGTTTTGCGTTCACTTCAGTGGGCTTATCACGAATTTAGTCTGGCTTTCGAATCGAGCTGTCACAAGTAAAACGGATCCGTTAGCAATCGGGACAATGAATTTTTACTAACGACTAACGAGCACCAGCAATCTATCAAACGAACGAAAGATCGAGACGTTCGAAAATTAACAAAAAGTATCCAAAATATTGTAGTTCCAAATCCGCACGCGGTGGCGCTGCTCAAATTTCCATACAAATCGCTTGAAGCGAACTCGGTTCGAAAGCCAGACTAAAATTCGTGATAAGCCCACAGTTCGCTTGAAATTGTAGTTTTATTTTAAATCCAAACACATTATCAAAACAAGTCACTAATAAATAATAATTAATGATTAAACGAACTTACCTGTATGTGAAGTTCTATCATAATTATACGATAGTTTTCGTCCTCGAGATTGGCATCCATTTACATTGTCTTATGCCAATCTCGAGGACGAAAGCTTAAGTACTTATAACTTATATATAGCTACTATAAAAAGTAGAAATGGTATACCTCCGTCCTCCATGCTCTGAGAATTTTGTGTAGAGAGATAAAACTATTTAAAACTATCAAATATTGTTAGAGACTACCGTTTTTTATCTTTAAAATGAAGGGTTAACCTCGTCCTACCACCTACTAGAAAACTTTCGACAAAACCAAATATTTAAATAAAAAATCGTATATAGAAAACTAATGACAACTGAGAGATAGATTACATTGGCTGCTGTACAGTCACGCATAAAAGTCATTTATTTTAACACACATATTACGTAAACAAATTCAATATGTAACTAAAACTCGAAAGTGTCATTTTCATATATTTTCTTCTAAAATAAAAATCTGTTTTCGATAATAATGGTGAAAATAGCTTATTTGTTAATAAATAAAATAAAACTTTTCAATATATGCCACCCACTTTCTTGATATAAAAAAAAATATTCAACAAATAACTTTTCTTTACAATTGTACATAAATTCTCTACACGGGGTTACGTCTAACTTTGACATCTGAATAGGATTTTAAAGTTAAATAAAATTTATAGTTTGAGACTCAAAAGTGCAGTGGCTCGTTGTTCATATGATTGATCGTTTCTTCCAGACGTTTTGTATTATTAGTAATTACTAACAGATAAAATTGATTGTGTGATACTAATCGGCAAAAAGCGCCGACTATCCGGCTTCTTACTTTGTGTCTATTTCTCAATAAAATGTATGTGTTACTTCCTTGTAAAGAAAATATATTGATGACATTTATCAAACAAAATTAGTATCTTAATTAAAAAACAAATCAACATAATATTTAATGACATATATTGCAATTCTGCGTGATGATATTTGAAACTATCGTCAAACTAGTGAGCTGTAAAACTCAAAAAACTTTTTTTGTTATTTATATTTGTCAACATGTCAGTAGTGACTGAAATTACAGCGAATCAGCTGTAAACGAAGCGTCACGGGAATCCCCTAAACCGTAGTCGGCTTATTTACAACCGACTAATCGGCTAGTCGGCCAAAGTCATAATCGGCACATCTCTAATAATTAACAATACTTTTAACAATAAAGTATAGTAATTATTACTTTGAACGTAATTCACAATTATTACAAAACTTGATAAGCGGACAAACGTCAAAACAGCGGAAAAGAAGCAGAATAAATGGACTTACTCTAATATTTTAAATATATTCACATATTTTTCTTTATTTAATGCAAATGTTATTTTACTCTGCGACTCTTCTTCAAATGCGCTTGCTGGAACGTAAATAACATGAATTGGAATGACTTTTTGACATGAAGTGACGTGTGCGTTTAAATTGTATAATTTCTTATTGAGTTAAGAAGAAAAATGTCTTTAATATCGCAGCTTCAGTAGCACAATACCTTTTTAGCCCCTCATTTGAAAACCATATGTAAAATATACTCGCAAACTAATAAATAAATAGGCTCAACACTGGCACTAAATTTTAAATATATTTCCCAGAAATCAATTATAATAAAAATTAACCAGCAATTTTTTGTTTTGCAACACCTCTTTCTGATGATGTCCTACTAAATTTTAAATATATTTTCCAGAAATCATATATATGACATAAATATATAAATAATGACCAGCAATTTTTTGTTTTATTATATATTATTATGACATTAGTATGTAAGTGGACAATGCCAGTATACAGCAGCTAAATCAAATTGATAATTATTGAATTAATAAATTTATTTCATTTGATGATGTCGAGTAAAAGCGCTCTAACCACGCCACTGTAATAGCGTTCTCTAAAACAATATTATTTCTAACAAAAGCAATATATCGGTTCAGTAAATTACAAACTAATAAATAAATTTAAAACACGAAACCTTACTTCAAGCGTTAAACTCACGATTACTATTTAGTATGTTAAATATCATATATATAACCACAAATAAAACAATTAGACATCAAAAACTCCTCGCCTTACCAAAACAGAGAAATAACAAATTTAATATAATGGTATGTTTCATTTTATTTGTAATCAAATAGTTTTTTTTTTTTGATTAAAAATCTTCGTAAATGCGTTTTGTATTATTATAGAATTTTTAATTAAAAAAACAGCATTTAATATGTTGTTTAATTTCCTTTTATTGTTTTTTTTTTATATTAACAAAGAGAAATATTTTAAGTTATTCGTGAAGATTAACTGAAAGCATTGCTAATAAAATATACGGGGCGAAAATGTGCTAATAAAAATCGTTAGCAGATATTTATGATTCGATTTTTATTTTGAAAGTCCTGAAATTAATTACTAATATGTTGGTCACCCAACGCCTCCAGCAGTTTGGTATAAAAATTAGAGATGTGCCGATTATGACTTGGGCTGACTAGCCGATTAGTCGGTTGTAAATAAGTCGACTACGGTTTAGGGGATTCCCGTAACACTTCGTTTACAGCTGATTCGCTGCAATTTCAGTCACTACTGACATGTGGACAAATATAAATAACAAAGAAAGTTTTTTGAGTTTTACAGCTCACTAGTTTGACGATAGTTTCAAATATCATCACGCAGTATTGCAATATATGTCATTAAATATTATATTGATTTGTTTTTTAATTAAGATACTAATTTTGTTTGATAAATGTTATCACTATATTTTCTTTACAAGGAAAGTAACACATACATTTTATCAATAGACACAAAGTAACAAGCCGGATAGTCGGCTTTTTACCGACTACGATAGGCCGGATAGTCGGAACATCTCTAATGAAAATATTTAACTTAATACAATTTTCAGTTTCAAACGTTCAACTGAAACACCTGTTATAGACAGTACGATGTGACTTAGTAACGTGTTTATTTTTAATAAAATATAATTACGTCTCGTATATATATTCATACTGAACAAGATTTTAAATGGCTTTTTTGACGAGGTTTTACGTGTGAATTAAAATTTTGTAATCTCTTATTCGATTTTTACCCAAATTCTTGACATTGGCAGAATTGTCTTCATTAAACATCTGAGGCCATTAATAAAGAAGTTTTTTATACTACAGAGACATTTTGACACCATCCCTCGTTTTACGTCGTTTCGTTTTGCGTTTAGCAGTCTATACTAATATAATAAAGGGGAAACATTTGATTGTTTATATGTATTGAATAGGCTCCGAAACTACTGGACCGATTTGGAAAATTCTTTAACCATTATAATCCTACATTATCCCTGATGAACATAGGCTATAGAATATTTTCAAAAACGTTAGCGATCCGTATGAAAACTTCAATAATGTAATCCAGTGTGAAAAAAAATCATTATATTGCGTACGCTGCGGAAATTATTGAAAATAGAACAAAGTGATGTACTACAGTTTTATAGAGGACATCAATATCTACAAAAAAGTCAGCGACACCATATGTCTAACTATTACAGTTATGTCACAATAACTACTTTTTATGTTAAAATTTAAACTTCATAGTACTTTATAACTTCATTATTACGCGAACGAAGTCGCTGGCAACAGCTAGTAGATAATAAAACACAATAATTACAGTTAGAAAATAGGTTTTAATAGAAAAAGCTTAATACAAAAATTATTGTACACATAGGTTTAGTTCTCCAGCACACTTAAATATCTTCACGCTTTACTCGAAGTGGGGTAGACAGGACCGTAGTAATATTTGCTTTGGAAGGAAGACATCGCTTCTTACAAATTCAGATTCAATTGTTATAGCTACTCTTTTTTATACTTGTGAAAATGTCCCAATTATTACTAATATTATAAATGTGAATGTTACGTTTGTTTGTTACGTTCTCACGCAACAACTACTTTGTACACATATTTTTGGAGGTACTAGAAGTAACATAGGATACATTTTATTTTTTACTATAGTTACCAATTGACTATAGTTTCAGCTGTTTGGAATCATATTGATTCATTTCTGTTGAAATGATTTTTGATACTTATTTAATGACTTAAATGCGAGCGAAGCCGCGGGTAAAAGCTAGTACTATATAAATATAAACGCATATTTTGAGATGTTCCACTGGGAACGGTTTATTAAATACCCAAATAATAATATAGTTGGTTGTAGTATGACAAGTGATGGGTCTCAAATGACAGGCATTGTCTAGTGTGGGGTCATTGAAAATTGTACTGGCACTTTATTTTAACAAAAGTTATGTCAACAGACGTAATATTAGATTTAAGATCATTAGTTTGAAACCTCATACGTTAATGGATGCCGACATCATAACACCTTCGATAATAACAATAAAGTATAATGATTAACGTAACATTAGAACAATGACAATAGCAGTTAAATGTAATAGTGTTCGCTTTGTAATTTTAGTATATAAGCTGGATCAAAATAAACAAGTTCAATGAACGTCACGACCTCACACGAGAACCTTGTCTTTATTTAATAACACCTTCAACTGCTGGTACAAAAGAACACACATATTATTCAAATAAATAAATATTTTTTATAGTATCTGAGATTACTACAGTCCTACCTACCCCTTGTTAGTGGTTAGCGTAACAATACACAACATCTAAACAAATGCAAAACAAATTCTGGCTCCTTTATACGTTCTAAAAATCAAAAAGGACACAGAAAATACTTTATTCGGATTATTATCGTGATTATCTTGATTAATTATAGCAGCGGTTCTCAAACTTTTTTGGCGAAGGAAAAATGTGAATAATCATATTACAATGTAATATTTAGTTGGAATTTTTTGCAGTATTTTAGCCTAGTGTTCCGCGGCACAGACTTTGAGAATGGCTGAATTATAGTAACCTTGCATATGGTCATTGGTCACACTCTGCCCGATGTTAAAGCTATCTAAATAAACGCGACAATAAGCCGAATAAACTCTTTCAAAGTACAGTTTAGACTCTATATAACAACACTGAAGGGGAATGTGCATTTTAAGAATAAGTTAATTTCAGACTAACGTTAGTAATTACAGAAAAAACAATCATATTTGAACTAGTGTATCATTGTATGGAAGACAAGCTAAACCAAACCAAAGCCAAGCTATTTCGACGCTTTAGGGAGTTTGTCGTTAAATAGTAGATTTATTATATATTATTATGACATTAGTATGTAAGTGGACAATGCCAGTATACAGCAGCTAAATCAAATTGATAATTATTAAATTGGTTGTTTCAGGCGTTACTTTGTGGAAATCCATATTAAAGGAAATTATTTTACTTATAATTCCCGCTACAACATTCAGTAATTTGTCTCGACGCGTTTCGCCACTTCACGTGATCCTGAGGATGCCACGTGAAATGGCGAAACGCGTCGAGACAAGTTAGTGAATGTTGTAGCGGGAATTATAAACAAAAGAATTTTAAATAATTTCCTTTAATAACACTAGTTTACAAGGTTTTTGTCCTTCAAATGAAACGTTTTTTTTCTTAACAATTGAGGTGCACTGAGTTTCAGAAAAATTATAAAAAAAATCTAACACGTCATTTTGAAATAACCAAAATATGCATCTTTAAGTGATTCCGTTATGGGATATCCTTTTTTAGATATTATAAATTCACCACACACATAACAAAAACTTTTTTGACATTGTAAAAACAAATATTTATTTAACCAAACACTACACAGCATCAAAATTTTAAAATAAAATCGAAACCAACTTATGGGTAGTTTGAAAATAAGATGTAATAAGAACTTGATTTATAGACGTGATAGAAATAAAATAAATATATGTTTGCGTTTAGTTGTTACTACTAAATACAACGATATGGAATACATTGAAAGGACATGACTTTTATTTTAATTTGTAAACTAGTGTTATTGAATTAATAAATTTATTTAATTTATATTTGTATTGACGAGTGAAAGCGCTCTATTGGAGGACATTTACTAAAAGTAAATAAAAAAAAGTCGACTGACGTTATATGGAGTTTAGACTGTATTCAAATTAAATACAAACGACTACATACATTACTACAACAATCTAATACTTTTAAATATACATTTACATCGTTTCTCAAATTATATTTGGACCTATTAACTCGTAGAGGTGTACAGCTAACTGTGGGCTTATCACGAATTTTAGTCTGGCTTTCGAACCGAGTTCGCTTCAAGCTATTTGTATGGAAATTTGAGCAGCGCCACCGCGTGCGGATTTGGAACTACAATATTTTAGATGCTTTTTGTTAATTTTCGAACGTCTCGATCTTTCGTTCATTTGATAGATTGCTGGTGCTCGTTAGTCGTTAGTAAAAACTCATGATCCCGATTGGTAACGGATCCGTTTTACTTGTGACAGCTCGGTTCGAAAGCCAGACTAAATTCGTGATAAGCCCACAGATCTTAAAGCACGAATCGTATGTTATAATTGCAATTAGAACGGTTTGGAGCGCTCATCTGTCATTTATTCATATATTAATGACAGATAAGCTGCCTAAATGGACATTTCATTGTTTTAACTACAAACCTGTCATTAGAGTGTATGTAGCTCAGTGTCCAAAACTACTCTTTAACTTAGCAAAGGGAGAATGAATACGTATCAAGTATTGTATGTCATGCCTAAGCTAGGTTTAATAATTTAAAAAAACAAGTGTCAAATACAGTAATACACCGCTTTACGCGACCCCGTTATGCGCGGTTTCACTATAACGCGAAATTCAAATTTATTATTAAAAGAGTGCGTATAAACACAATGTAGTCATCAACTTCTCTATGGTCGCGGGAATTTCAGTTAACGCGATTTTTTCCGGAGCGTATCCCTCGCGTAAAGCGGGGCATTACTGTATACTTAAATTATAATCTGAGTCTATTTTATTTTATAATTAGTAGCCAACCTAGTTGTTAACATAATATATCGTTGCATTCAGTGCCAATATAATTTTAAGAATAGAACTGTCAACTGCCTGTTCGCGCCGGTTCTCGGTTATTCTGTTATCTCATAATTAAAGTACATTTATAAGTAAAATCAGTGTTTAACTATAACACTAGTCCTATAATTAATATATAGGATCAAGTACTGTGAATAACATGGAATGTCCTACTATGAATATTGAATTATTTGAGAAACGATTCATTATCTAAATACATACAAAAGTAGACTAGACATATAGTTAGTATAAAAGTTTTTTTGCTACAAAAATATTTTTTTTCTCAAAAATTTTTTTTTAACGTAGAAAAAGTGTAAATTTTACATATATTTTTTTCTATACACATATGAATGGTAAACAGGCAGCAATTGGCTAAAAATATTTCAGCGGATCCAATGAAAGCGAAGAGAAATAATAATAATAATAAAACTGTTTATTGCACAAAATAACAAATGTCGAACTTAATACCTGTAGGCATTTTCTGCCAGTTAACAAGTTAAGAGATGTGAGCTGTGATATTGTAAATAGTGCAGAAAAAATAATACAAAATTAATTTGGGTTATTAAGAATAATTTTGAGAATTAATATTTTTGTCTAATTTAGTGCTTTTGTATTAGGTCATACATTTTAACTTCAAATAGAGCTGTTAAGGCGCTTATCTGTCATTTCTTCATATATTATGACAGATGAGCGGCCTAAACAGTTCTATTTGTTATTAATTGTTTCAGACGTTACTTTGCGGAAACCCATTATAATTCCTGCTACATTAGGTCGAAGAAGGAAAATAACCTCCACCAACATGCAATGACTTGTCTCGACGCGTTTCGCCACTTCACGTGGCATCATCAGGATACGTGTGGTCGCTTCGGCTTCGCTTCAACGACTTATTTATTATTGAATGTTGGTGAAGGTTATTTTCCTTCATCGACCTAATATAGTGGGAACTATAAGCAAAATAACTTAAATAATTTCCTTTAGTTCCATTTGTAGTTAAATTGTAACGTATTATTTGGACTCCACTAACCATAAAGAATTTTATTATATAAAAGAAAACATATAGTAGATGAATATTTTTATCGCCTCGAAAAGTAAATTGTATAGTAAAAATCATTAGTAGATAGTTTTCAAAATATCCTGAATAATTTACTATCATGGTTACCAGAGTCAAATTACACAAGATGATGTAGTTATGACTTATGAAACATCAATATATTTAAAATTAGTTGTTTTAAAGTAAATTACTTAAATTTCATCATTTTACCACATCCAATACAACGCCGCTATTATGCCCACGCTTCACATTAAATTGCGGGACATATTAAAATTGATATAAATTCAAAAATAATGAAATTGGAAATTTAAAAAATGATTCAATGGAATCTACTGATATTTCTTACCATGTGTAATTTTTCTCAAGACGATAAGTTCTTCATAGATAATGAGTGAAGTATTATTAAAACAAAACTATTATTTTTTTTTTAAATTCCTGAAATATGTTAACAAGTCCGGCTCAGCCTTCGCCACCCATGCCGCGTTCAATGCGATCGTATCCAGAGCAGATTGCAGACCTCTGGCTTCAGGAAATAATTCCTTAAGCTGATATAACATTGAAAAATATATTTACAACGATTCAATTCAATACAGTTCAATATTTACAAGTCATATTTACCTGATAATAATGCCTTGGTTGATACAGACAATTCGATGCAGGTATAATAGCAGACGTGTGGTTTTTGTGAAGTATTGTCCAGACTGCGGGGGGCCCCCTCCACTTGCAGGCGCCCGACAATATGGCGGACACCCACCAACGCCATTCTGGACCACGGGCTGCTTCTTGAGACCACACTGTCCATGCAAATCTGAAGAACACAGTTATTCTTCCAGAATAATACGTTCTATTGATTTATTTATTAGGCCTACCTATAAAAATCCAGATGAAGTTAATAGCAAGGATGGTATTGTCTAAATTTTTAAAACATATGAATTTATCTAATTATTAATTTATATGTGTTAATTTTATTGCTTCTGTAAAGATAAATTTCAAATGGATACAGATTGGACTTTGTACTGGAAGAAACAATCATTAGAAAGGGATAGCTATATTCTTGTAGTGTCGAAGTCGAGGCATGTGTGAAAGGGATGCAGATATCTCCTTTGCCGTTCATAACACGGCGACAGTTTCCCTTTCAATTACCTACAAAATATGTACACTTGGTCCTTCGAACCGGACAATTATCCTTTCGAAAACTCGAATCCTACCTATAGAATAACCAATCATCTCTCGGTGAAGCCAAAGCTGCTAATAATGCTCTATGATTATATATCGGCTTAGGAGCCGCGTATGACCGTCTCAAAGCCTTCCAAGTAGCCGTCCAAGCCGACGGACCATAGCTTCGAATCCCTGCTGTAAATGCTGCCTGAAACATATATAGCTACAATTTATCTAAGATCTCAATTTATTTATTAAATAGCAATATATATTGATTAAATTATTCTGAAGATTATATATATTATAATATTTGTACATACACAAATGCAGCACATGTTTTCGAACCTAGTACGGGGCCCTTGCTATTTCTATGTGCCAAAATGTTTTACAAAATAAACTATTTTTTTAAATGTCAAAATTAACGCCACCTAGCGGCTTTAAAAGTAACTATTGCAATATATGTTTAACTGTTCTTTAGACCAATGGTGTATGGTAGATACGTTTGAAAGTCGACGGGGTATATCAAAATGAGTGATCATAAAGAACTTACTTCTTGATACAAATCAGGTATTGTTTGGTTTTTCTTATACCACAAATCAAACAAGTTGACAGCTTGTTTTGTGACAACTGGCTCCCATTCGACTCCAGCAGATAGCAGAGCACCACTCAGCCATCTGTAACACAAATGTGACTCTATACTTCCTGAAACATTACTACTACAACTGAATAATCTAAATATATATAACTCAAAGGTGACTGACTTAGTGATCTATCAACGCACAGCCCAAACCACTGGACGGATCGGGCTGAAATTTGGCATGCAGGTAGATGTTATGACGTAGGCATCCGTTAAGAAAGGATTTTGATCAATTCTACTAAGGGGATAAAATAGGGGATGAAAGTTTCATAAATCTTATTAGATTTATTTCATTCATATTACGCAGACGTAGTTGCGGGCAACAGCTAATGTAATATACGAATTGATAGATTTGAGTATGAAATATATACTATAGGAAGAATCGTAAATTTTCATTATAAATATAATCGTTTGGGGCAGGGCTATCCAACTGACGGTCCGCGAGTACATTTTACTATGAATAAATTTATGTTACTAAATTATTATTATTAACATTAAATTTATTTTACTATGTGAAAATTTAAATCTAATTTGAATTTAAAGTAGGTACTATTTAGTTTGCGTAACTTCACTTAAGCTGGCTGAATACAGCAGGAATCCGTTTAACGTCTATTATTAACTTAATTTCATATTTATTTATTAATTAAAATAATTATTGAATATGAGTGCTACTAATAAAAGAAAAATAGACCTCGAAAATCGAGAATTTCAAGATCGCTGGGAGATGGATTATTTATTTATTCAGAACAAGAACATAAACTGACTTTTCATTTATCAACCTTCTCGGCCCCCGAAATGTTTGGTGAAGAAAATATGGCCCGCGGACTATGATAAGTTGGACAGCGCTGGTTTAGGGCAGTTCAGGACGCTTAGCTGTCACCTCTTACAATAATGACTTTTATAGTATACTAGCTGACGCAGCGAACTTTGTTCCGCCTTATAAGCAAAAATAAACAGATTTTGGATTTGATTAAGTTCAATTTTTTATTAGGAAAAACAAATAAATAATCAAGTATTTTAATGATTCTTTATTATTCATGTATTTTGTTGCATAGGTTGCACTCTTTATTAACCACCTTGGGATACACGACATTTTTTGTTTTATTATCAGGTGCAAGAACAAACAACGCAGATGGTCTTCCAACCCGTGAACATGCCATATATAATTGACCATGGGAAACACATGGATTTTCCAGATTCAGACCACAAACTTTCAAAGAGTGGCCTTGTGATTTCTATTTGTTTAGTTGTCATTTGCGTTTTGTTATTCCATCTCAGATACGTTTTTGGTATATCACGTTTTATAATGACTTTTGTTGCATTATGAATAAAATATAAATGCAGTTTTAACATGAAAAGCTGTTTATTTTCAATCACAATGACATAATTGGCAATAGTATTTTAAGCCTAGAATATTAATTATGTAACATTACTCCTCCTGAAAGCTCAATATCCGAAACACGCAGGAGGTTTACGTCGTTGTGTGGAACGACGTGGTGCCTCGTTTAATGCTGCAGACGTTGAGGGTTGAGGCTCCCGCTGTTCAAGATTCTACTGTTGAGCGTTAGGAGACCCAGCTGATTTGTCTCCGTGTCCATCTGATAAACTTTGTTGTGTGATTTGAGTTGATGCACCAGGTTGATAAGTCATCGCGTCGGGTAAAACATGATCATTAACGTCACCCCTACCTCGTTTTGATCCACGACTATAATAGGAATAATTCTTCGGCTTCTTGTTGTTACTCAAAGTATCGTTTTTCGTTTCCAAACTGTTATCGTTACGAATGACATCCTTATCATCGTTGTTCTCATCGTTAGTTTCCCTTCGCCTAAGTTGATCAGAGTGTTTCCGTTTGATTACTCCATTGTTCATTTCAACTTGATAGGAGTAAGGCCCGGTGCGTTTTAATGTATTCCCTGGTTCAGAGCCTTTCCCTATAGATTTGTTAACCCAGACCATGTCTCCAATCGAATATTCTGGCGGAATAGTTTTTTTAACTGATGGCCTGAGTTCCTGGAATAACCCAGCTCTTTCAAGATCTTCCTTAACGCTTGGCTTAAGGAGATCAAATGTAGTGCGCATTTATCTTCCAAACAACATTTTACTTAGTTGGTATCATTACCTTAGTTGGCGAATCTTTTTTATTCACTGGATACGTTTGGTTGCTTTCATTGTCGCTAGATTCGCAAGATGTGTTGTGTCGTGCTTGGCGTCTCGTTCGAAACTATTTATGCATTGCTTTACCGCTACTAATGCACACTTTTGAGAAGTGGTTGTTCTTCCCGCATAACCTACAGCGTTTGCCTCTGGCTGGACATTCCTCTAAATTATCGTGATAGTCTCCAAGGGTGTAGTTGTAAAGAAAACTGATGGATTGTTTCACTTTCTTCCCGATGTCTTTTTACAAAACACACTTTTTCCGAGAGTTTTCTTGGCATAATAATTGTTCAATACAATAATCCCAATCTTCATCGTCGGGGTTGAAAACATCGAAGTTAAACTTGCCGATCGACATCGTTATTTGCATTATGAATAAAATATAGATGCAGTTTTAACATGAAAAGCTGTTTATTTTCAACCACAATGACATAAGTGACAATTGTATTTTAATTATGTAACAATTTTTATTCCCTTTGACGTATTATGTCACGCCACACGGGAACGTGGTCGAACGGGATAAAAAGTATCCTATCTCCGTTTCCTGGTTCCAAGCTACCTCCTCACCAATTTTCAGCCAGATCGGTTTAGCCGTTCTTGAGTTATAAATAGTGCCACTAACACGATTTTCCTTTATATCCAACAGGATAAAAAGTATCCTAAAGCCTTCCCCCGGCCCTAAGGTACCTCCCCACCAATTTTCAGCCAAATCGGTTCGGCCGTTCTCGAGTTATAATTAGTGTAACTAACACAACTTCCTTTTATATATATAGATATTTAATACTATGTAAATAATATGTATGTATATATTATTATTTATTATTTTATGTAATGTATGTATTGTGTATATTTAGTTATTATTTTTCTTTTCATTGCACCAAATATCACCGCTCACACCGACAAAGGTTAGCTGGTAGATAAAGCTCGCCTATGTAAAAAAAATATTACTAATTTTTTGCAATAAAGAATTTATTTATTTATTTAATGACAGTTGAGCATCCTAAACTGCACTAAACAATTACATTTATATTTAAAAAATACCATTTTTACTTCAGTATACATTTCATACTTAAAGCTGTTTCATCTCATCACATTACCAAAAATAATATATACATCTCTACTCACAATTGATCTTCATTCAGCGAGCCACCTCCTATGCTGGCATGATCATACAATACCACATTAGGATGTAACGTCTTCAAATATTGTTTCAGAGGTGGTCCAGCTGCTGTCATTGCTAGCAATTGTCGCCAGGTCGACATGTGAGACAACACGACCCGCCATGGAGCCCAATGTCGTTCTGAGTTTAGCCGAGCTGGGGAAGAAAGTTATTTAACTAATGAAAGCGTGAACCAGAATCATAGATTTAATTTTCCCCCTGTTTATGATCTATTTTGCTACCTGGCAATAAATATTATAATCAATAAATATATCAAATAATCAATAATACAGAGATTATTTAGTGATTCACTAGCGCCCTCTATCGGCTACTATGAAAAACTAAAGCTTATATTTACTTACCAGCTGCAGCCAGAGCTCGACTCGCAGGCAAAGTGCCAGCTCTGCTCAGAACGAATGCGTCATCAAGTAACAAAGCTCTTTCTGCTGGATCTCCGCCTGTGTAGTGGATTGCCGCTCGACGAGACGCCGATTCTGTTGACTGGATAAAAACATGGCTTGTATTGCTAGAGTTATTCGTATATGACCACTCTTTGCTTCCTATTGAACTAGAAGACTACACGCAAATGTCAATAGTGAAGCCGAGGGGGGCTACTCAGGCATATCCGAAGTTTCGTGATACGGCCGTCACCTCTGCATCTTACGTGAATTTTAACTTATAAGCCCGTAAATAACCTATCAAATATCCGTAAAATAAGCATTGTGTGGTATATCCGTCGTGAAGTCACTGTCAAATCCGTAATTTCGTGAATGATTACGTAAGTGTTCCTGAGTAGGAAACGTCTGTATTTTCGTCCGAAGTGCGCCTGAGTAGCCCCCCTGGCTAGTAACAATGCAAGACAGTTAACGAGTAAAGGGACCGGGCGTTTCTTAGGAACAGGATTCATGAGGGGGTAGAAATGAATACCGAGCATTATCCTGCTTTTAAATTGCTTGATAATAACATATAAGAGATACTTATGTGAAATAATATTGCGGATTAAAACGGATTAATAATATAGTTATTACAATGCCACAAGGGCAATAAAAAGACAAAAAAAAAAACAAAAGATGACACTGACAGAATAAACGTCAAAACCTCAAATCTTCTTAAATAAGTATTTTCGGCTTGTAGAATCGGCCGTCATATATGACATATCTATTGTGGGATAATGTAATCCAGAATCGAACAGTTTGCACTTACTTCTCCAATGATCGCATCTTGTGGCGCCACTCTATACAACCCTCTCGCTCCCACGTTATACCTCACCCATTTGTGACGTCCCAAGTCTGGTATTACCACTGAAATAAAAAACTGAGTAAAAAACTGTTTTCTATATTGTTTATATATCATTCCTCAACTTTACGAAGAGCTGCAATTTCAGCCACTACTGACATGTGAACAAATATAAATAACAAAGAAAGTTTTTTGAGTTTTGCAGCTCACTGGTTTAACCATAGTTTCAAATATCATCACGCGGTATTCCAATATATGACGTTAGATATTTTTTTTTAATTGCGATACTAGTTTTGTTTGATAAATGTTATAAATATATTTTCTTTACAAGAAAGTAACACATACATTTTATTGAGAAATAGACACAAAGTAAGAAGCCGGATAGTCGGCGCTTTTTACCGATTAGTCGTCGACTACGATAGTGGCCGGATAGTCGGCTTTACCGACTAGTGGCCGACTAGTCGGAACATCTATAGTGTTATTGGAATCTTACTGGTAGGTTTAATACATAATTGAAGTGAAAGTACTTTCACTTACTCTCTGTGTCATTCATCCAAATTAAATGAGTTACATTTTCAGCCCATCTTGAGACATTCGATGGTTTCGTATCGCTAGTCACTTCATACCTGAAATTCATTTAACCTAAAATAAAATTAGGGTCCATCCATAACCCCCCAAATTTACTGTGACGTCACATAATTTGGAATTTTACACATAGAAATTATTAAATTTCTTTTACATTTAAATTATTTTTTCAATAAAATCAACATCAAATCAAACATACGTATGAAAAATAACAAAATAATGTTTTAATACTTGGATATATTATATTTTGAAATGTGACGTCACGAAATTTAGGATCCCTCTCCTCCCCTTGTCAAACAATGTTCCCCCCTTTTTTGTATTTAACCTGTTAACCGAGCGGGACATATATAAACAATGTCAAATTTTGCTTATTTCCTTTGTATTTCATTAAATGTAGGTATATTTCATAGTATTTAATTTATTTTAAGTATAAATAAAAAAAATAGTAATATAAATGAGGGTTTACGGGCGTGACGTTTTGACACGTCCTAGTGGAAGAATGCGTACCCGTTGTGTGTTACCTAATTAGAAAGGAAACTCCAGGTTAACAGATTAATATAATAATACAAATAAAACTTGCCAAGTACTACTCTGAACACCATTGTCGGAACCACTTGATATATTTTCCAATTTCTCAACCAGATCGGTGTCTAAGGGTCCGACTATGAACGTGATAGGAATAACCCACTTCGGCGGCGGCGGTGCTTTGGTGGTTTTAGGTCTCTTCGTCGTCGTGGGACTAGGTGTGGTGGTCGTTGAGTTCTCATCTTCTATTGGCTCCGTGAAGTTTTCTGTTTAAAACACATATGGCTTGTAATGAAACGATTTATTAGAATCAAATAAGAACAATCATTAGTACAGTCAACAATCTTCAAATGGATACACATTGGACTTTGGACTGGAAGAAATAATCATTAGAAAGGGATAACTATATTCTTATCGTGTTGAAGTTGAGGCATGTGTGAAAGGGATGCAGATATCTCCTCTGCCGTTCACGACACTGTGATCTTTTCTATTTCTATCGCTTATATACCTACAAAAACTGTGTACTTAGAGTTTTAGTAATTTATATATTTCTATGGTACCTAGTTTTAAACTAGTATCCAAGTTGAAACTATACCTTCTTTTAATTTATTAATGTTGAGAATAAAAGAGCAACGGAATTTTTTGAAAAAAAAAAAGACTGTCAACTGACATCTAGGTACAAAAAAAATTCCATTACGTTCGAAGTTGAATCTATTGGAATTAGTTGTTATGTTTTTTGTATCAATAAATAATAAAATGATGTCAAGTGGCGAAACGCGTCGAGACAAGTTATTGAATGTTGGTGGGAATTATAAGCAAAATCAGTAGTACCCCGCTTTACACGACCCCTTTATGCGCGGTTTCACTATAACGCGAAAGAGTGCGTATAAACATAATGTAGTCAGGAATTTCAGTTAACGCGATTTTTCCCGGAACGTATCCCTCGCGTAAAGCGGGGCATTACTGTAATTTTAAATAATTTCCTTTAGTAAAGTAACTGTTATTTTTAATAATTTTAATAAAAGAATAATTTTTTTTTAATAATTGATAAAAAATAAAATAATTGCTGCTCATACAAATAATTAACGTACCTGGCTCATAGAATAAATCCTCTAAATCTGCTCGAAGATCAATTGTGAGTAAGTCGTTGATCATTGGAGGTTCTATCTCTGGCGGGTCTGCTGTCATCAGAAACCTGTGAGAATCAGAACAAAGACTATACAATACCCTGGTGCATAGTTTACATTAAAGAGTATAAACGATAATCTTCAAATGG
>JAPWLS010001092.1:0-33839 GCA_028551675.1 Tineola bisselliella | reverse complement strand
TAATACAAGGTGGGACACAGGAACCTCCTACATTTCAAAAATCGTGATGTTCCCGACCAGAAAACAATATATTGTCTAGGGTGTATAAATTTAAGGCAATAGGATCTACACTAAATATGAATGTATGTAATTCTTCTGGAATATATATTTTTTGATATATCATAAAGTTTTCTTTTAGCAGCCTTTTGAAATGTAGGAGGTCTCTTTACCCCACCCTATATAACCAAATAAAAGGTGATACAAATTTTAAATTTACAGTCATATAACTCAACACCAATTTAAAATTCCAGATTTCACAAAATGCTCTGTAAAAGATATAAAGCACACCAGCGCCATCTACCGTTCATTACTTACTTTGATTATGCTCAGCCTCCTCACGCCACCATCGGAATATTTGTGCAGTTCTACTGTGCAACGTATGCATTAGGTCTAATAGCTGAAATTACAAAACATAAATCTAGAACAGTGGTCCCCAAACCAATCTTAAATTTTTTCATGTAACTATAGTACTTTACTTATCCCTACTAATATTATAAATGTGAGTTTGTTTGTTACATTTTCACGCAACAACTACTTAACCGATCATCATGAAACTTTGTACACATATTTTTGGAGGTACTAGAAGTAACATAGGATACTTTTTATTAAAATAATAATAATAATTTTTTACTGTAATTTCCAAATGACTATAGTTTCAGCTGTTTGGAATCATATTGATTCATTTATATTGAAATGATCTCTGTAATGACTTAAATGCGAGCGAAGCCGCGGGTAAAAGCTAGAAGTTTATAATTTCTCCTACAATGATGTAACACTTCCATTATTAACACTAGATTTACCGGACCAGTCAAAATGACTGGTCTTGCAAGATCAAATTAAAATTCCTACTGCGTGTAACATTTTCTTTAATTCATCTAATCTTCTTTAATTTATAACAGAATAATTAGTTTTATGAATTTTATATATATTTGTAACAAATATATACTTTTTCGGTTTTGGTAGAAATAGGTAAATATAATGCTGGTAAATCTAATGTTAAGTATGATTTTAGACAACTTTATTTGTTATATTTATATTTATTGTACATTATCATGAAACAGTTAGTGGATTCAGATAAGAATTTTGTCAAATGGTCCCTCATCATTAAAAGGTTATGACAAACTCACCTGCATGCTAACAATATAATATTGATCATTCGGATCTTCTTCATCATCAGAGGAGTCTTTCCTTCTACTCGAGCGTGATTTTCTAACCTCTTTATTTCTATTTCTTAACTTTTTGCCTATAACCAAATAATACAACTTGAAAAACACAATTAAAACCTATACAATATGTAGACATCACTATGTCAATTGATAGTGGTAATGACACATCACTACTTTGACGTCACTAGACACTACTCACGCGCATTGCTAGCGGCGGCCGCGAACACTCTGACAGCTCTGACTGCGGCTGTGACGTTGTCGGGAGTGACATGCGCGACATCACGGACTACCAGCGACAGTGCCTCCGTGCAGCGACACAATGCAGACGGTTGGTGAGCGCGCATGTACACGTCATCCATATTGTGTTTGTTACTACCTTTATTATTCACCTGTTAACGAGAAGAAATCATTTATTACATTATGACTATCCCTACCAATATTACAAATGTGAATGTGAATTTGTTTGTTACGTTTTCACGCAACAACTACTTAACCGATCATCATGAAACTTTGTACACATATTTTTGGAGGTACTAGAAGTAACATAGGATACTTTTTATTAAATTTTTAATATAGTTTCCAACTGACTATAGTTTCATCTGTTCGAAATCATATTCATTCATTTCTATTGAAATGATCTCTGGTACTTATTTAATGACTTAAATGCGAGCGAAGCCGCGGGTAAAAGCTAGTATATTATCAAAATGACTACTATTATATAAACTAAATGATATTTTAATTATAGGATAGGACGGCATGCTCAAGGTGATAAAGGGATAGATACTGCACTTCTAATAAAATTATAAAAATACATAATTTAGATGTTACACAGTGATGAAAATAAAAGTAAAAAAAAAAACAAGAACCAAATAGATATAAGGAAGAGGGGAGAAAAAAATCACAAAATTAAAACACTAATTAGTTAGTTAAAGATAGTTAGTATCAATATGTTTCCTGTATTTTGGCTTGTTGTAGTAAAAAGCATATATGTCAGTTCTTTTAAATAAGTAGTTATATTGACTAATCACACGATCAAGTGGATTTAAAACAATTTAAAACTTGTAAATCTCTCTATTCGAATGAATGTATCTGAAATCCAACACTAGACCAACGGTAATAGAGGTGTACAAATGAGTGATACAATGTTTACTACCGCCATCTACCGTGAAGTAGCGGTATTTCAGAATTTATCAACGCCATCTATTGGCCACCGGCAAAGTTTGTAGAAATAGAATTTGTTTATAATAAATAAACCATTGCAACTAGATAACTATTTTAACATGTCATTAATATTTAGTAGGTACTATAAATAGTATAAAATTTTCAAACACGTACAACAATCCATCCCTGCGCATGCGGCGATTGAGACAATTCATTCTCTGACGACGCACTCGTCGGTCTTCTATCGGACTCGTCTTCGGAGCCTTCCGACCTGCTGGACACTGGAAGACAAAGGCTAACTTTAAACCCCTATTTCGTTTCACTAACTTTACTTAACCCATTTGGAACATCCCACATTTAAAATTCAATTATGTAGATAATTACATTGCAAGTCCCAATGTTGCCATTTGAAAATAAATATAAAAGCGAATTATTTGTACTTCAATTTGGTTAAATATGACTTAGCTTTCAACCGCGGCTTCGCTCGCATTTAAATCATTAAATAAGTGTCAGATATCATTTCAATAGAACTATACTCAATATTTTATTACTATAGTCAATTAGAAACTATAGTAAAAAAGAATATTTTTTTAAAATAAATAGTATCCCATGTTACTTCTAGTACCTCCAAAAATATGTATACAAAGTTTCACGCTTATCGGTTAAGTAGTTGTTGCGTGTTTCATAGTTATGAAAATAGAAGTCCTTACTGCGGTATGGTAGTCACCCACCATCATACAATGTACACAAAACACTTACACAACTACCTTCTAATAATAACTTCACATAACCACTAACCAGTAGGAGAAGCCGTACCGTCCCGAGGCCAGACTCCTGCGCCGGCCGCGCACAACAGCGCAAACACGATATCCCAATCGCTGCCACTGTGCACGTTTTGAGCTGACGTTTTCACTAACTCGTATAGGCCACACGATATCTAAAACAAGATTATACATTATATTATTATATGTAAGGCTATGATTGATGAGTTTCTTGTGGTAATCTTCTCGCCATATGCCTTTCCGAAGTCATTGTAGAGTCTAACGATGAGCAAGTGCACGCATTTAGTGCCTATGCTAATAAACGATTTTCATTTCATTTCATAAATCATTTAATTTACACTACACGCCTATAGATGACGTTGCGTACTAATGTATCGCAAGTTTTGCTACCAGTCACGATTGCGTTTAGTACTTAAATTACAACTAATAGCGATATTTATTTGATATATATATATATATATATATATATATATATATATATATATATATATATATATATATATATATATTTTTTATAAAGTAGACATTTTTTTCGGTGATATGTTTGTACTAGTCTAGATATCCACAGTACAAGTGTAGGTAGCTGTTATTAATGTTCTGTTACACTTATTAAAATATAAATAACAGAAAGAAAAAAAATGCAAACTAGATATTTGCTAAATAAGTATATACAACTTATAATTAACTTATAGTTGTCGTGTTGAAATATTTATTATTTATTAGTAAATAATATTCACAGCATAAAATGTAATAAAATACATTTAAATAATGACCAGGTGATCACACATGAAACTACCCTCAAACTCGATAGAAAAACCTTCACTTATAACATTTTTTCATAAATATGTATGTATTGTGTATATTTAGTTATTATTTTCGGTTACACTTTAGTTGAGGACCCCAGGATCTACTAAATGTGAAAATGTATTTTTTTTTCTAAATTGTGCCATTTTTTTTAAAAAATACAAGTTTATAATGGGCTATGAGTATGGTCGTACTAATATAGAGCTAACTCTAACCTAACCTTTTCGTTATTTGTACAGTTTTGAGGTCCTCAACAAAAGCCAAGCCTTAAGCTCGCCTATGTGAAAAATATTACTATTTTTTTGCAATAAAGAATTTATTTATTTAAAAACTATTTAATTATAGAACTCACAATATCGGCTTGCAAATAGAACAGTTTGTAGGGCAAGGCGAACAGCACGGTCAGATTGGCGAGCACCGTGGGCGCGCAGTTCTCCGAGCGCATCAGCCTCGCTGACGTCCGCAACAAGGCTGTCAGGGTCCTCGATGACAGATACAGGTTAGTCAGGCTGCTCGTGGACCACAGCATCACGTTCTTTATATGCGCACCCGCTTCCGGCCACACCGTTTGGAGACGATCTCTGTTGCAAAAAAACAACAACAATTACATCAACGTAATCATAGTTGCCTATTTTGGCTTATTAGGATTTTTTTTTGACTGAATTTAACCCTTCGTCGGGCGCCCCTCAAAAACTCCTTAGATCGGGCGCGGTGTGCTTGACGGGCTCATTGAGAAAATTGATGATTAAATTTTTTCTAATTAAATCTAAGATGAAAAACAAAATCAATCTTTTTTATTGGAATGTTTACAAATAAATTTTATACAAAAGTAATAGATTTTTTTCCCCTTTAAATCTGACTAAAAACTAAAAGAGTTCATAGAACCTATAATTACTGTGCCTGTGAGATCGGCCTCGTCCGACGGAGGGTTAACAATAATAATAATAATAATAATAATAATAAATGCTTTAAATTAATAATACATTTGTTATAGTCTCTGGTCGTGTCACGATTGTCTATTCCCCTTTTTGACACAACGCCACATTAGTGTAGGTATAAAACTTGTAAATTGTTATAAAAATATCGTTTCTTTAATTTCATACACAGTTACAGAAACCCATAGAATATTCAAAAACTAAAAACCCCCACCTGTTCTGTATAAGCGTTTGTCCTAACAGTTCTAAGAAGAATAGAGTAATGTCTTCGAGCTGAGGATTCAATTGTAGAGTTTCACAGTCAGGCGGTGCACCCACAGTCACCATAGCACGTACCAGCTCCTAAAACATGGCATAATATAAATTTATAATTCAATTATATATAGACGTGTCTATAAATGAATTTTAGCATTTGTAGTAAATATATACAGTAATGCCCCGCTTTATGCGAGGAATACGTTCCGGAAAAAACTGAAATTCCCGCGACCATAGAGAAGTTGATGACTACGTTATGTTTATACGCACTCTTTCGCGTAATTTATTAATAAATTTGAATTTCGCGTTATAGTGAAATCGCGCATAACAGGGTCGCGTAAAGCGGGGTATTACTGTAAATAAGACAGCATTATGTAGTACATGCAGTCATTTAACTAGTTGCTCGCAATTGACAGGCAATATGGTAACTACCTACATTAATACAAAGGATTTATACAACTACCCTCTGTACATTACTAAAATATATAACACGGATACAATAGCAGTGGTCGACTTAATAAAAAAAATGTATATGAAATAGACACATTTAGACGTGTCTATAATTGAATTATAAATTAACCTTTAACTACTGAGGTGGATTTAATTTCACGTAAACACTGACGTGGGGGCCTTAGAGACCCGTACATATATGTGCTTCTATTTAAAAATCTTTAGGGTTTTTAGGGTTTAGTGTTTAATAATTAGTTTCAGTGAATGTATCTAAATAAAATAAAATATATTTTTTTATAATTTATTTGGATATAATTAACTATTATTACAAACTTTAGAAAACATTTAGCATTTTTTGGAAAAAATCACATGAGATCATAAATCAGCAAGAATAAATAAAATTATTTTAAAAAATCAACAAATTAACTAATTAGAGTAGGTAATACAAAAATTTTATTTTCTCAAAACTTAAGAGGCCCCCACCTCAGCGGTTAAAGGTTAAAGCTATACATGTGTATGTGAGCGAATTTACGGTATATAAAATCGGAACATAATGCTTCTTTTGAGGCAACAAAAATGATCAATTTGAAAAAAATACATTAAAATTACGTAAATATTTTTCTTAGCGAAAAAAAAATTATTTCACCAGAAAAATAGTATAATTTTGAAATATAGTGTATTAAAAATAGGACAGTGGGAAGTGATGGGTTAATATTTAAAGATGCGTATAATGCCTCACAATCTCTGTTAAATGCATAAAAACAAACCTGCAGACTATCCAAATGCAGAAACTTAGTCTCACTCCACAGCAACGTGTTCAAATTACATTCCTCGACCGTGTTGCTGGCGGCCAAAATCAACGACCGCTCGTGTATAGAGGGCGTGCGTTGCGAGCTGTCCCCCAGTGCGATGTACGAGTAAATACTCGACAACAAACCAGCATCACGACTCGATGTGTCCCGTATCAGAGAAACCGTCCCCGTAGGCGACAGGTAATCTTCTGCTTCTATCAGCGACTGAAAGAATAAAAACACTTTCACTTTTTAACAGAGCATTTCTATTATTCCCTTTTTTGTTAGCTGTCAAAGCCCTTTATTGCACAAAAATGGTACATAGGCGTCTAGTGACGTAGCAAGCTTTTATTCAATTGACGAATACCCCAATGATTCGAAACAGTAAATGAAATTTAGTTTATTAATTGAAATTGTTTATTATTATATTGCTGTAAACTGTACTGACATCTTAATTATAATTGTGACATGCAATAAAGATATTTGAATTTGAGCCTGTCAATGTATTTTTATGTTTACCCTTAGGTATACAATAGGATGACAATGCCCCTATACAGCAGCTATTCTTCTACGTCATAGTAGATTTATTATATATTATTATGACATTAGTATGTAAGTGGACAGCTAAATAAAATTGCTTGTAATAATTAATTTCATTTATATTGCCGGTATAGTAAATTTTAATTGTATATAATTATTTGCATACCATATACCTACATTATGTAAAATATGACACTACTAACATTACTTTAAGACCTATGTTACTAATAAATGAATAAGTATTTATTTCGACGAGTAAAAGCGCTCTATTGGAGCCCAATTACTAAAATTAGTTTAAAAAATAAGGTTATCTGTGGTTAAAGTGTTAGATAAGTCCCAAAAAGCTCACCTTAGGCAGTAACCTTCCAATATATAATGTTTTAATAATCTCCATAAGATGCTTCCATGAATCTTTAACATTGTCCGCATGTCTCGCGCACACTGCGAACGCTCGACGCAGTGCCAACTGCGCTTTAGTTGATTGTCCTAATGTTACACCTGAAAAGGAAATTACATGTCATACTAAAAACCTTGAAGCGCGAGTTTCAATGTAATTATTTTATTTTAGTAAGTAGATAACAAAGAATTCTTTTATTCATTGAATTACATATGTAATAAATAATCACAAACTATCCATAAATTACGTCACACGAATTTCGTGACGTAACCAAGTGTGACGTCACATAAATTGTTTTTTTTTAAATTAAATAAAACAGTTTATTAATAGAGAATTTTTGCACATAAAAATAACAAGGGCCCCTGTACTAGGTTCGAAAACCTGTCCTACTGGGTACCCCCGTTACTGAACTAGATATATAGTAAGAAGAAAATATATATATATATATATTTAATATTATAAAAATTATTATTATACTTAATACTTGGATATATTATATTTTGAAATATGTTGCCTCAAAATGTAGTTGTGTTTCTAAACATACTCAAGCGTATATAACTCACCAATGGCAATATAATTATTGTATGTAGGCAACAGCAACCCGGTGAACTTGCACAGAGTCAGCAGCAACGTGTCGATTGTTATCTGTTCAGTGGTCGCGTGCTGTTTCGCGATGAGCGCCGCACACCTCTCGATCCCGTTCAGCGCGAGCAGCGCTACATTATCTCTTATATTATTCTTGTCAATATCCTCTTGGGTCGGAGGCGTTGAACGCTCAAAAGCTGCTGACAGCGCTGACACCTGATGAATAATAAAACCAATCAATTCAATAAGTTTAGTATATGCTGTAATTTTTAAATACACCACTAGTTGGCGCCACCGTCGTTTCATTGGACCGATAAAGCACCATATACTACTAACACCTGCCATAAACGAAGAAAAAGCCAGTATAAGCATAGCATAAGTACACAACCTACATTGGTACGGGACTGTACACAAACGACAATCCTCAAATAGATACAGTTTTGTAGGTATATAAGCGATAGCACGAGAAACGATCGAGACAGGGAGATATCCGCATCCCTTTCACACATGCCTCAACTTCGACACGATAAGAATATAGTTATCCCTTTCTAATTATTGTTTCTTCCAGTCCAAAGTCCAATCTGTATCCATTTGAAGATTGTCGTTTGTACATCTCTTAATTCTAAATTCAAACTCCTACACCACATCTGCAGCCCACCAATGGAACATGCTACCACTCAGCATCAGACAAGCTCCATCGAGTCACATTTTTAAAAGACTTCGGACCAAACATTTTATGACAAAACAAAATATTTATTTAATTCACTTATAACTTTTCTTCATAAATATGTATGTATTTAAGTATATATTATGTTATTATTTTCTTCACATTGCACCAAATATCACCGCTCACACCGACAAAGGTTAGCTGGTAGATAATACCGACGGCAATTAAGCTCGCCTATATGAAAAAAGTAGTTATTTTTTTGCATTAAATAAGAACAACTCACAGTAGGCGCCACAGCCTCCGCGAACAGCCTCTTGTAACAGAGCAACGGATGTGCTGTCAGATATGTGGCTCCGTTCCCTCGCCGCTGCAGCACTCTCCACAGATACGCCTCACGAACCAACCCTGACCTCTCTGCAGGCATCACCATCTCCTCGTTCCTGATAATACAGTACTGATATTATAAAATAGTTTATTTGTAAAGAATTTTCGTACATAAAAATAGCAAGGGCCCCTGTACTTGGTTCGAAAACTTGTGCTACTGGGTACCCCAGTTACTGAACTAGCTGAAGATAATAGAGATAAGACCTAGCTACGCCACTGGCTCTATAATATAATAAAAATAATAATTAAAGGAAATTATTTAAAATTATTTTGCATATAATTCCCGCTACATTAGGTCGATGAAGGGAAATAACCTCTACCAACATGCAATAACTTGTTTCTATGCGTTTCGCCACTTCACGTCGCATCATCAGGATGCGTATGGTCACTTCGGCTTCGCTTCGACGACGACGACGAATAATAAGTGTTTTATAAATAAATAAATAAACAAACAAACACTCACTTGATAGCATTATAAATCGCCTCGAGCATAGTCTGATCAAAATCATCATTCCCATTGAGGCCTCGTAGATTTTTGACAAAATCCTCGGCGTTCATTGGCAGATTCAATTTCTTCGCGTTATTGTTATGTTGGTCCATGTTCAGCATAATAACCGCATAAGCCAGTCGGAACGCCGCGTCCGTGTTCGCGAACGGCTCACCGTTTGATACCTTTAATATAATAATAATAATAATAACACTTTATAAAACAAAATATCTCTTACTTCTATTATTTATTTAATTCACTTATAACCTTTGGGGCCATTCAAGTATTACGTAATAATTAAACCCCCCCCCCCCCCCCTTGTCAGCAAAAGTAAGCAAACCTCTTCCCCCTCCCTCCTCAATGCTTACGTAATCATTGATACCTATATGCATTTTTCTTTTAATGTATTCTTTTTTTTATTGATATAATTGCTGACGTAATCACGATATCGACACCCCCCCCCCCCCACCATGTCATCAAAAATAAACAAAGCAAAGACTCCCCCGCCCCCCTCAAGCGCTTACGTAATACTTGAATGACCCCTTTCTTGATAAATATGTATGTATTTAATACTATGTAAATAATATGTATGTATATATTATTATTTATTATTTTATGTAATGTATGTTATTGTGTATATTTAGTTATTATTTTTTTCTTTTCATTGCACCAAATATCACCGCTCACATCGACAAAGATTAGCTGGTAGAATAAAGAATTTATTTATTGCACAAAATAATACATATAAAAAAGAACAGAAGAAAAGAAAGAACAAAAGGCGGCCTTATCACTAAGCAGCGATCTCTACCAGGCAACCAACCTTAAGGTAGTAAATTGTTATATAACTAATATTCTAGGCTTTAGAATACTATTGTCACTTATGTCATTGTGATTTGTAATAAACAGTTTTTAATGTAAAAACTGCATTTATACTTTATTCATAATGCAACATAGATCAGGAAGTAAATCGTAGAATGGTTAGGTAGGTTACATATACAAATGACAAAACTAAATATACAGATATAGCTATACAACATTAAATTAAGTCAAGAAAAATCCTTCTAGTAAGCCAATCTCAAACACTAGTTTAACCACACATTTCCATGTAATAAATAAATAATAAAAAAAAACTCACATGCCACTGTTCAGCAAACTTCTCCATAACAAGAAATATCAGCGGAGCTTCACCGGGTAACCTGAACGTCTCCAAGTACATCCTCAATGCGGTGTCAATACGGAGTCCAGAGAAGTCGAAACTGGAAGCGAAGGCAGCCAGTACTGTGTGGCCACTTTCACTGTCTATTGTGGACCGTTTGCAAATATATTCACCTGGAAATAGGTATCAAGTGAACTGAAGCTATGATGAAGGAGATAATGTACTTGCCCCACCCTGGCTCTGACCTGTAAGGTACCTAATCAAACCTAATTATCTACGTACTAAAATATTTAATATCCGTAAGAAAGGTCACACTAGTTACATATTATTTTAGACTGCTACCCCACCCTAAGGCCATGGCTGGCTACGCCCATGATAATGTATAAAGGCTGTATAAAGGTCAGGTCTTCGAGGTAGGTAGGCTTTATAAATAAATAAATAAACTTGTGTCTTTTTTTAAATACAGGTGGTATTGATAAATACAGTTATATTTTGACAAGTCCAAGTGTTCCAATAGGAATCTATGGATGACGGATTAGAAATAGAAACTACCTGACAAACATAATTCTCACCAATCATTTTCTTGTCCAAATCGGGATTCTCTCGAAGAAACATGGCGACCTGATGCGGATCCAACGGCGCCGTCAGCACTCCATGCTCTTGAAGGAATTCTATACCCCGCTCTGGTTTTTGGTTGAATAATTCAGTACCCGTTGCTATCCACTGTCAAAGATATAAACAATAAACCACTTCCTATGATTACAGCACAAACCTAATTCGAATTTCAAATAATAATCATAATAGTGTGATTACTTTTAAACATTTATCTTGTGTATGTATTCAAGGAACATTTAATTATAGCAACACTTTCGCAATTAAAAACAAGGTCGAACAATAAATGGCTACAGACAAGTCGCCGGATTTTATCAACATAGTCTCTCACATCTCATTATCATGGCTACATGGTCACATTTTTAAAAATCGTCTTATCATAAAACAAAATATCTCTTAATTCTACTATTTATTTAATTCACTTATAACTTTTCTTCATAAATATATATGTATTGTGTATATTTAGTTATTATTTTTCTTTTCATTGCACCAAATATCACTGCTCACACCGACAAAGGTTAGCTGGTAGATAATGCCGACGGCATTAAGCTCGCATATGTAAAAAATATTGTTTTTGCAATAATTTATTTATTTATGGTTTCTGAAATACTCAATACAACAACGAAGAATCTACACAAACAAACTATGCACAATAACAACTTTCAATTGCTCTGTTGCAAAGTTACGATTTTGTAGATCTTAATTTGTTAATAGGACTCCAGCGAAGTGATCACCATCAAGTCTTTATCTTCACTCATAAATAAATTCTTTATTGCAAAAAACAACAGTAATATTTTTTATACATAGACGAGCTTAATGCCGTCGGCATTATCTACCAGTTAACCTTTGTCGATGTGAGCGGTGATATTCGGTGCAATGCGAAGAAAATAATAACTAAATATACACAATACATACATTACATAAAATAATAATATATACATACATAGTATTAAATACATACATATTTATCAAGAATAGTTATAAGTGACTCAAATAATCACTGAGATTGATTAAAAATTACCTTCTTAGTTGTCTTAATTTTATCCAATTCGGCCTCAGACGGTATATTAGACACTACGGTCGTTCGTCCCACCCTCGGAGCACTGGCACTGCACTCTGTTACACTCCCAACTGACGCGTCATCCATTCCCCCCAACTCCAGCGACACGTGGCCAGCTCTACCGAACTTAGGTTCAACTTTCTCCAGAAACAATTCATCATCAGCCATTTGCTATTAAAACAAAACATTTCATATCAACAATATACAAAATGACTTAAATCCTCATAGACAATCTTCAAATGGATACAGATTGGACTTTGGACTGGAAGAAACAATCATTAGAAAGGGATAGCTATATTCTTATTGTATCGAAGTTGAGGCATGTGTGAAAGGGATGCAGATATCTCCTTTCCCGTTCACGACAAACGGTTATACAGTGGTACCGCGATATACGAGTGTTTTGAGATACGAGCAAGGTTACGGAACGAATTAAACACGTATGTCGAGATACCACTGTATATCTACAAAAACTGTATCCATTTGAAAATCTCCATTACCATTGTAGGGAAGCCCTATCTCTCTTAGCAACTTGTTTTGCTCAATAAAGAATCCAGCGCTTCCCAAACTATATTCAAGATTAGTCATTGAGGTTACTAAATTTAATAATAATAATAACAATACAAGAATTAAATTAAACAAAATACCTTATCGCAGGACGCGTTTTCAATAGCCTCAATAATCGTCATTAGCGCCTCCAATGACAGCATGTGTATATTAGAAGCGGTGGACGATATGACATTTTTTGACAGCAATTTAGTTAGCTCCTCAAATACATTCGTACAGTATATATCACAATCGTAGTTCAAATACAACTCTGTACATAGGCCGGGGATTCTGAACATTTGCGCGAGGCTCTCCAAAGCTATATGATGTATCTCTTTGAGCCTCAAAGCCTTCGTCGTGTCCGTTGATATTATTTCTATCAGCTTCTTGAAGAACGCCTCCATTTGGTATTTTAAATGGAAACGCAACGATTCGAAAAGCAAAAAGGACACTTGCAAGTTTAGCGTGAAGATTGATATTTCTTCTGTGCCGAGTAACTGAAAACAAAAAAAAATTGTCTATGAATTGTGTTACCAGATTTTTTTTAAGACACAAAGCGGGGCACGGGAACTTCCCACATTTCAAAAAATCAATATACCTGATCTGAAAACAATACTGTATTGGGTATACAAATTTAAGCCAATAGGAGTTTTTTGTAGATATCTCAAATAGTTTTGAAATATGTGAGGCTCCCCTGGTCCACCCTGTATAAGGTCTACAATTTTTATATCCCAAAAAGAATTACAAAAGTAATTCATTTAACTACATAAGTGAACATAAAACACTTTGTAAACTTGAACAGATTGCAAAGACTACAATACTGTCTATTATAAGGCGTTTAAACCCATTATTGTTTGTTTTTATTTATTTCATTTTAAAATTCAGTCATATTTTTACTGTTATATATATATATAACAACTAGCTTTTACCCGCGGCTTCGCTCGCATTTAAGTCACTAAATAAGTATCAGAGATCATTTCAATAGAAATGAATCAATATTATTCTAAACAGCTGAAACTATAGTCAATTGGAAACTATATATTTTTTAAATAAAAAGTATCCTATGTTACTTCTAGTATTTCCAAAAATATGTGTACAAAGTTTCATGATGATCGGTTAAGTAGTTGTTACGTGATAACGTAACAAACAAACTCACATTCAGATTTATAATATTAGTAGGGATGTTATATATATCCATCACGTTAAAATGAATTACAATTTTTAATATGTACTAAAATACAGACCATGGGAAGTGAACCGGATTGAACATGGCCTCATAAAGCCATGATTAAAAAAAACCTCTTGTGTCATTTGCATAGACAACACAAGGTTATACTTACACTCAACAAATTCCTACACAGAGGATCCTTAATTAGATACAAAAGTGAAGGAAATGTAGCCATATGGTCTCCGGCAACCTCGAAGGCTGTATCTAGAAGACAGAGCCCTAAGTGGATCATAGACGGTGTGTTCTGCTCATCATGAGGGTTGCAGAGGGATATTAGAAACCTGTAAAAGAAATTGTGATGCTAAACATTGACAATCTTCAAATGGATACATATTGGACTTTGGACTGAATGAAACAATCATTAGAAAGGGATGACTATATTCGTGTTGAAGTTGAGTCATGTGCGAAAGGGATGCAGATATCCCTTTTACCGTTCACGACACCGCGACCGTTTCTCTTTCCATCGCTTATATACCTACAAAAACCGTATCCATTTGAAAATCATAGTACATTTGTTTCTTAGAACCAACAAGCCGAAGTAAATTTCTGTTATAGACTAAGTACATACTGAAGTTAAAAATTCTATATTCTTGTACACATTGTAATTCATTAGATAGTAATACATATCATAAAAGAGATGCCCCGAGATGTGAACTTTAAGGCACTTACATACCTGAAGTCTATTTCAGGTGTCTACATACATTCTGCTTAGTATTTTGTGCAACCTGTATTTTATATAATAGTATCACAAAAACTATACTTAAAAAAATAATTAAATAAAACATCTAATTTTATTAAAAGGCATACTCACTTCAGCAACTCTCTAACACAACTCAACCCATAAGGAGCAAGATTGGGAACCTCATCATGAGCAGTAAACCGCACACCTCTATGATTCACATATTCCTCCAACTTTTCCTTGTCTATGGATTCTATAACCTCAACACTTTCAGCTTCAGTCACCTCCCCATCATTTTTCAGGAGTTTCTCCTCCTCATGAACCTCGCTTTCGGTTTCAGCACTCGAATTTTCAGAAGTAACACACTTTTCGAGTAATTGCGTAATTGAAGTGTTACCGTTCGTAGCCAAATCCATAGAGGAATGACGGATGTGTTTTTTCGTTGGCGATTTAATCGACTCTGCATCGGGTTCTATTATTATCTCTGATTCGTTTATTATGTGTTTATTTTTACTGAAATATTAAAAAAATATATCATGTAAACCAGTGTTTCCCAACCTTTTTTGTGCCATGCCCCATCTTAGCTTTTCTAAAATTCTTATGGCGCCCCAATGTAACCAAACACCCAATTGATATTTTTTGTCTCGTCAAGCGAAATTATACCTAATAATTATTTACCGGAATTATTTAAGAATTTGCTTTTTTCATTAAATTTGACACCGAAATCTAGCATTGCACTTAAATGCCCCATAACAAAAGGACACCGCGATCGTTCCTTTTTATCCATTTAAAAATCGCCATGTGTACCAACCGACAAAAAATAAAACAAAAACACATGCAGGTAAATGCTTACGGAATTTTCGCAGACACGACGACGTCCTTGTTCTTCGTGTCCTCAGTTGGGCTCTGTGGTTCACTTGGTGATTTCGTTTCTAATGACAAAAAAAACAATAAGAATTAACAATAGTACATTTAGTATGAAGAAAAAGTTTTTTTAAAAATCCAATTGTCCATTGTCATAACAAATTAAAAAGTAAACTGTCATCTGTCAGTTTAAGTTCGTATAATTTCTTACAGTCTGGGCTGCTGCCCGAATACTCGACATTGGCGGAACACTAAAATGAACTTTAATAGAATGTGAGGCAATAAATCTTTCTCATGTATGTATTTGCACTTTTGACTTCATTCTATCTTTTTTGACATAAGGCATTACGTGTGAATTAAAATTGTATAATTGTAAACACTCGACATTGGCGGAATTGAAACAATTATAGAATCATCACAAACAGGACTCTACAACTAGACTAGGAATTAACATCACACTAAGGATTATAACAATCCAATTGTAGGCCCTATGCACAGTGAACACAGCATGCACTAACATTACAAAACTATTTACAATCAAGTCAAAAAAAAAAGTCATTCAAATGTCAAAATTAAATTATAGAATTACAATTATTTAATTCAAATTTTGTAATTTTTAATTGAGGTAAGATTGATTTGTGATTTTTTTAAATTGATTGATTGATTACATCCTCATAAACATTATTGTTTACCTTGACTCAAACTCTTCTTCTTGGTGTTCTTATCTCGTTTCTTTAATGATAAACCAATAGAACTCAAGTTAGCTGCCAACGTTAGGTCTTCGGGTGCGAATTGCGGCAGTCTCATGAAGATCAATTGCGTCATATCACGGAGACATTGTTCTGCATTGCGACGGAGCAACTCTGGAACAAAGATAATAATTATGCAATTTAGTTTAGTTGACAAATACTATGTATCATCCGTGACATGTTTGATGCATTACAGGTAAAGTGCACTGCAGATTGACTACAAATTGAGATATGAAACCTTCTACATTGAAATGAATGGAGAATAACTTATGTACCTTTAAGTTAAGTAAATATGTCCAACTACTGTGCTATATATATATATATATATATATATATATATATATATATATATATATATATATAAATATATATTATTAAAATATTACTACATTGCAGATGTTTGACTTTATAAAAATTCAAAATAAATTACATATTATTATTCACGTTGGCCACTTACTATCTATGGTGAAAATGCCCATTTAGTAATCCCTACTAATATTATAAATGTGAATGTGAGTTTGTTTGTTACGTTTTCACGCAACAACTACTCAACCGATCATCATGAAACTTTGTACACATATTTTTGGAGGTACTAGAACTAACATAGGATGACTATAGTTTCAGCTGTTTGGAATTTATTTTTGAAATTATTTCTGATACTTATTTAATGATTTCAATGTGAGCTAAGCTGCGGGTAAAACCTAGTAGGTTAATTAAAGGTTATAAAATTGGAAAGATAGCGAACAATGCAAAGAAATAAATTAAAAATGAAGATTTTATTTGTTACTTAAATTTATATTCTTCAGATGTTACTGTCAGATTACTAACTTCTACTCTCAAGGCAGTGTTGGTACTTTTTGTGCGCACAGTATTTACTCACCAATAAGTCTAGTTTCAAAAAATATCCTGAAGCATGTTAACATAATTTCACAAACACTCTCATCTGTTAATAAAGCACCTTCAGGGCTTAGCATTAGTGTTCTTAATACCTGAAAAAAATTACACAATTTTCATACATCTAATTAAGAATAAAGAGTCACATCTCAAGTAACTTGAGAAAAGTGAAAAGATACTTAAGTAGATAAGTTTTTATTTATTTTTCTCAGTTTTAGGACTTAATAATATGTTTATTTAGTATAAAATCACGTATATTAAAAGTATAATTAGTCCCAAGTTCTTGCTAAAAGTAGGCAAAGCCAACCCAGATGCTTAATTAAAGCTAAGCTAGAATTGTGCATACTAACATTCATGGGCATAGCCAGCCATGGGCTCAGGGTGGGGCAGCAGTCTAAAATAATATGTAACTAGCAAATTACGCCTGCGGTCTTACCCCGGTTATTTTTTTTTGTGTCGACTGATGACTATTGAGTGTGAACTTTCTTACGGATATTAACACTAGGTTTACGGGACGCGTCAATTTGACGCATTTTGACTTTTATCAGAGAATTACCAAAAACTGTTTAAATTTTTATTTTATCTCTTTGTATGACTTTTATTCATTGATAGAGGGAAATATAAATTGAAGTCTATTTTCTTTAAAAGTGTTGAATTACTGAACTTGTCTGTGTGGTATACCTATCGCTACAATATGCGTCAAATTGACACGTTTTAGTAGAAGTAGGTATATAGAAAACGTCCGTAAACCTAGTGTTAAGTATTGCAGTTAGTACCTAGATAATTAAGTTTTTTAGGCTTGATTAGGTACCTTACAGGTCAGAGCCAGGGTGGGGCTACACCCATGCTAACATTATATTGTACAGGGTATGCCTATGTCCAATACCTCAAAAGGACTTTTGATTTTGAGTATATAAATCAAAATTGCTAAGTCCCTTATCTATTTATTCAATTGATCTCAACTTACTTGCAATATGTTAGTCAAAACAATGCCATCAGCTGATGGGTCTGTACCAACAAATCTTGCATGTGTTACTGCATCAGCTATATCTTCTACTGCCGCTGGAACACTCGCATGAGTTGGATCTGCGCATTACATCAAATGGTATGATTCATATTAGAAAGTTATCGAAAATTTTACAATAGTTTAAACATACCAATCAAGCCATATGACAGAAATTTATTAATAGCAGATAACGCAGAGTTTGTTACTGGTCCTGTGGTCTCTTTACTTCTAACAACTTCTAAAAACGGTCCAAGATAAGTAGCTGGATCAAGGAGTCGTAAATCATCGACGTTATTCAATATACTCTTTAAGTCTTGAAAAGCTCTCATCAATACATCAAATTCCTCATTCGCGAAAGAGTGGGAACCCCATCGAGTACTTCTTCTCATTGCAGTGACGAGCATATTCATCTCGCCCTGAACGACGAAGATACCATTGCCTGGGAGAGACATTTTGCTGTTTTCTTTCAAACAAAAACAGAAAACACGTACACTCAATATTCACGTAGAAGTCCACTAAAATTTTAACTACATGTTACAATCACAACAATATTTACAACTCGAAAATCAATGGAAAACCGATTTGATTAGCAAGTTCCACCACGATCATGTTGACGTTTCAGAAATTTAATTACTCCAGCTGTCGTCAGAGGTCGCTTGCAAATGTCAAAAGTCAAGTACATTCAAGATTTTTATATTAGGGTGAATGATTATGAGAAAAAACTAAAAATTATAGAAAGAGCGCTTCTCTATAGTTTTCTTAACCATTCTTATAAAATTGATGTTACATTATTTTACTCTGACAACATATTTGCTGATAATTTTTTATGTTGGCTACAGTGGTGTAAATGTCTGGCAGTCGTGGGTTGCTTTTCTGACAATTTTCTCGGAATTTTTGGAATTTCGCTTAAAATAAAGTGGTGAAATTCGATATCTTCTCATTTTATGTAAAGGTGAATAGATATATATGTTATTTTTCTACTAAATGTAGGTCATAAGTTGTGTCTAAATAGAATCTTTGTGGTAAATCTGCGTCGTCACGCGTGCAATGGCTATCGACACAGTTTGTCAATTTTTTCTTTTTGTTCATCCATGATTCTCGTTATAAATTTATCACGTTACGTATTGCAGACAGCCGTTGGGCGAAGTCGCTGCGACAATGGTTAAAAAAAAGAGACAATGCGACCCTGGCGACAACGGGGACGAGTCGACGGAATCATGCGAGGAGAATGTCAAATCCGCATGCCCTCATGTTGCTAAAGCCGTGGACCTGGCGAGACTGAAAAAGTTCCTCAAGATCGGCGCGTTCGAGACTGAGTGTGTGGAATGCAAGAAGAACGATTGCCCACTGGAGTTGGGTTCCGATTTTGAAATAGATTTAACATTATGGATGTGTCTGAGATGTGGCTCACAGTTGTGCGGTCGCGGGAAAAACAAACATGCGCTCCAACACTTTGACACCCCCCACTCCGACTGCCATGCGCTTTCTGCTAACACAACGACCTGGGAGATATTTTGTTACTTATGTGATAATGAAACCTCAACTTCCAGCTCTAAGAAGTTGCATGAGTGCGTTGAATATTTAAAGAAACAAGCATCAGCTGCTAATTCTAATAATTCATTATCGCCTGCTATTGAGTTACCACCGTTATGTATAACAGGTCCGGAGTCATATTTGAAACCAAAAGACAAAATAGCTCTGAGTACCCCACGTGTGAGAGGCTTAACAAACCTTGGCAATACCTGTTTTTTCAACTCTGTAATGCAGTGCTTAGTACAAACTCCGTACTTATTGGAGGTGCTCCAGGAGATGGCTTCTCCAGGTGAGCAGTTCACTTTGCCGGGCGGTAAGATCAAATTGAAGGATGAGGATGATGGTGAAGAGAAGGAGGTGGACTTGCCTCCTATTTCTGGGGAGCTCGGAGAATGGGGGCCTCTCACCAGAACATTGGCGGAGACATTAGCTGATCTACAAACCGGTTGGTTATTAATTTACTTTGTAATAAGTATTCTATTTTTTGACACTCATTTGGTTGTATAAAATAAAAGAAAAACAATGCCATAGTAAGTAATGATTATGCATATTAATGAAGGCAATTAGCATATCTTAAGTGTGTACATTTCTATGAGACTAAAAGGTGGATCTAATCGTACATCTTTAATGTTTGATGTGCTTACACTTCCAATGAAGAACTTGTTGGTAAAAAAGCTTGGACATAATCAATGTCATTTTATGTTTACCCTTAGGCAGGGCTGTCCAACTGGCGGCCTGCAGGCCGTATACGGCCCGCCAAATTATTTTTACGGCCCGCGAGTACACTTTACTAAATTATTATTATCAATATTAAAATTATTTTACTATGTGAAAATTTAAATCTAATTTGAATTTAAAGTAGGTACTATTTAGTTTGCGTAACTTCAATTAACCTGGCTGAATACAGCAGCAGTATTTGGTTTCTTCTTGGCCCCCGAAATGTTTGGTGATGAAAATATGGCCCGCGGGCTGTGATAAGTTGGACAGCGCTGCCCTTAGGTATACAATAGGATGACAATGCCCCTATACAGCAGCTATTCTTCTACATCATAGTAGATTTATTATATATTATTATGACATTAGCATGTAAGTGGACAATGCCAGTATACAGCAGCTAAATCAAATTGATAATTAATAAATTTATTTCATTTATATTTGTATTGACGAGTAGAAGCGCTCTATTGGAGCCCATTTACTAAAAATTAAATTAAATTGGTAGATGCTGCACCTACAGGGTTATAGTATGCTAGTCTACTTAATTTTATATATTTACATACATAACAGAGTTACAGATTAGTACATGTTGCTCTAAATCATCACGGTTCTCGAACTTTTTTTTTTTAATTAAGCGAAGGAAAAATGCCTTAATATAATTATAAATAATTGATTTATATGTATTTATGAATAATCATATTGCAATGTAATATTTAGTTGGAATATTTAGATGTAACCTTATGATCTCCCTTTGGTAGGTATTGTTTGCAGTATTTTAGCCCTAGGGTTCTGCGGAACACCACTTTGAGAATGGCTGATCTAAATAAGTACAGGACTGATGAGTCCCTCCAAAACGGAGATAGGATTGAGTTGAATTGGTTTCAGGTGAAGGTGGTGTCTATAACCCAAGGAAGTTGTTGAACGCATTGGTGACCAAGTTGCCGCAGTTTGGAGGTGGAGACCAGCATGATGCGCACGAGTTACTGCGACATTTACTCGAGGCTGTCAGGTAATGAAAGTAAATAAAATTGTTTTTAAACTACTAAATTGTCATCAGGCGGCGTGTACCACCGGTGGTAGTTGGTACACATTATGTTTATGATATGTTATTAATTATAATTGTAATTAAAAATAAATGTTTTTAATGAAAATACATTAAATTTTCAGCATCTAATAGCACAATCGAATGTGTACCACCGGTGGTAAGCATAAGCAATATAAGTGAATGAAACTTGATTAGTGTATGTCTTGTAGATCTGAAGACCTGCGCCGCTATCAATCGGTGATCCTCTCCAGCATGGGAGTCAGCTCTAAAGCTGATCCTGCCAAAGTGGACGGTGAAATTAAACAGAAGGTCAAGTTTTATGGACAAGAGGCTTCCGATACTATGCTCAAACCCGAGCAGGTGAGGTTGATTTTATACTAGTTTGTATCAAAGTGTTATGTTAATAACAATGTTATAGTCCTCGTTTTACTGCTTTTGTTTTGTCAAAATTTTGACACTGTAATATCCATTCTCTCTATACTTATATCACTGGCTCGTCTACACAGTCACAGCCTCCCGGACGTCCACGCATGTCACACCTGACTGTCGTACTGACGCACCGGTGTTGCTATGAAAATGCCCGAGACAGTGTTGCATGTATACATACACTATAGACACCATTACTCGTTTTAACGGTCTAAGATTCGCTTTACGTCGCAGAAATGTGTCTTGTATTCATATATATATTCTTTGGTACTTAACATGATATAAAACCGAAAACTGTTTGTATTTGAAATATAAATTTTAAAAAACTGCTTTCATCATTTATGTATTCATTTAAACATCATCATTTACATGGTCTAACAGTCTACTCTAGGGGTCGGCAGACTGTGGGCTCTTGCCATAGGATTATCTGGCTCTTCTTACAATTCACTGAAGCAAATTAGACTTTCATTATAGTACATTATTATGTTGCGAGAGCTGAAGGCATTGGAAAATCTACAAACTTGATATTCGGCTCGTCTGGTTGATAAGTCTGCCGACCCCTGGTCTACTCCAATATACCATGCATGCAAGAGTCAATTTTATACAATACATAATAATAATAATAGTTATGATTTATTTTTTTATTAAGTCTACCTACAAAATTACATTAAGACAATATATTTATTTATTTAAGCACTTACATGGTCTTACAGTCAATTCCAATACACTAATGTAGCGGGAATTATAAGCAAAATCATTTTTTTAAATAACACCTTTAGTAGTAGTACAGTTTATTTTGTGTATGAAAAATTTATAGTCTTTGCTTTAGTATAAAATCGATGCTTGACTCTATATCTCTTTATCAGGTATTCCGCGGGTTCCTGGTGTCGACGTTGGAATGTCAGGATTGTTTCCACCAGTCCGATAGAGCAGAGTACTTCCTAGATCTGTCACTGCCTCTGGCTGCTCATCGGCCCCAACCACCAGCTCTTACTAGGAGAAAAACTATCGGTAATTATATCTTAGTACTTTGTAATATGATCGTGTTAATAGTTAATTAAATAAAGCAGCGGTTCTCAAACTTTTTTTGGTGAATGAAAAAGCCTTAATATAATTATAAAAAACTGATTTATATATATTTATGAATAATCATATTGCAATGTAATATTTAGTTGGAATATTTAGATGTAACCTTATAATCTCCCTTTGGTAGGTATTTTTGAAAGTATTTTAGCCCTAGGGTTCCGCGGAACACCACTTTGAGAATGGCTGAAATAAAGTAATGAAAGGCATTAATTAATCTTTAATTAATTAATCAGGGATATAAATTAATTTAGTATGTTGGTAGTTTTGTACTTTTTTTTTAAGTATGCCAGCTTTTGTACCGAACGCGATTTGTATGGAACTGTTTTCAAATAGATCAATCAAAAACTGAAATAACAATATTTTACAAATAAATAAGTAATATTAATATTTATTACAAATGAGTAATATTTTATGAAATAATAAATGTATATATTGATGTTTATTTATTTAAAACTTAGTACAACAGTACAGGCACAGTGGTCGGAAAATCGAGGTCCCTAACCATAGGATTTTTTTGTCGCGAAATAAAAAAAAAAATTGGTATCTCTCTGGTATATCTCCCTTTGGTTACTAATTAAGTATGGAGTATATGGGTAGAACCATGCCGGAGAAAAAAATTTTTTAGTTTTTTTTTTGTATGGGAGAAAATACATTAAGTACATTTATTTGACCTTACACCTTACTTAATTATTAACCAAAGGGAGGTATATCGATCGGTATTGTCATTTTATTACGTCAAAGATTTGTAAAAATACATAACAAAATTTTATAATTTTTCTTCGAAATTTCCACCCTGTATATTATTTTCTTACTTATTATATGAATGTCTATTATTTCAAGAGTGTTTTTATTCATAGGGATCGGTATTATCATTTAATAACGTCAAAAATTTGTAAAATCACTTCAGGAAATTTCAAATTTTCAAAAGGCTGTAAAATGTGAATAGGTCCCTAAAGGTGCATGATCTGTGTGTCATATTATTCACCGTGTAAGGTACAATAGCTCATGTAAGCATCAGCCCTTCAGCTCTATTTAATTTGAAATAAACGTACTTAATGTGTTTTAAAAATTTTAAAATTTTTCTTCGAAATTTCCACCCTGTATATTATTTTCTTAATTATTATAAATGTATATATTTCAAGAGTGTTTTTATTTATTTAATAATGTCAAAAATTTGTAAAATCACTAGGAAATTAAATTTTCAAAAGGCTATAGTGCGAATAGGCGGGCTTAATCTGCCAACCTATGTATAAATATTTATTAAGAGAAAAGAAAAAATGTGAAGGGAGGGATACATAAAAAACATATATAAAAACATAATAACATTAACATAATTTACATAGATACATATACACATATGCGATACATATATGATATTTGAAGCTGTCAAATGTGAACTAATGTAATTTTAAGTGTAACACTCTGTAAATTAGGCTTGGAAGTAATGAGAGGATTGTACCCTGTCAGCCTGTCAGCTGTCATTTGTCTATGGTGGCAGTTATATTGACACCAGATGGAGTGTGGTTGTATCATGGTCAGAATAAATATTTTGGCAATTTTTTTTTGTTCAAAATATAATTCTCTATCTCATGAAAACAAAAGTAACATGTATTCGATGGTTTCTGTGATACTCAATATATCAACGATGAATCTACACAAACAAACTATGCATAATAATAACTTTAAATTGCTTAAAAACGCGGCAATATTAGTTAGTTTTAGTTTACTATAGTAATTTTAAAAATGTTACTTCTAGAAGAGAGTAATGGAGATGAGAACAAGGTGTCTAAGCACCAGATGAGGAAAGAGAGGAATGCGGTGCGGAAAGCTGCAAGGAAAAACAAAGGTACTTACAACTACGGCACTTAAAATTAAATCAATCATTATGATTAGTTTAATCATATCTTTTTTGTACAGTGGGCTTATCACGAATTTAGTCTGGCTTTCGAATCGAGCTGTCACAAGTAAAACGGATCGGGAGCAATCGGGATCACGAATTTTTACTAACGACTAACGAGCACCAGCAATCTATCAAATGAACGAAAGATCGAGATGTTCGAAAATTAACAAAAAGTATCTAAAATATTGTAGTTCCAAATCCGCACGCGGTAGCGCTGCTCAAATTTCCATACAAATCGCTTGAAGCGAACTCGGTTCGAAAGCCAGACTAAAATTCGTGATAAGCCCACAGATATCTTTGTAATCGTTATAGCTAAGTAGTGAAGTTAAAATTGTTTGTCATTTTTTTTACTTTGATAGATAGTTTATATTGATATCTGTGCCTATTTTACTTTGAAAGTAAAAGAGTGTACCTACATGTGGGTAGATGTAAATTAAGTACGTATTTACTCAAAAGTCAAATAAACAAACGATTGTAAAAAGAAAATATGAAATTTAATATTTAAAATAATTTTCCAACAGGTAACAAATCGGAAGATAATAACCAAGGAGATGATGATGGGTCCAAGGAGGACGGCAAGAGTTCCAGTGAACAATCGGATGCAGATGTTGAAGACAACTCGGAAGATCCAGCACCACCGAAAGAAAAACCCAAAATACCGGCCGTAGCTGACACTGCGGCTAACTTTGCAACTTATCATTTGGAAAGCAATTACAACTCAGAAAAACTTATGAATTCTGATTCGAAACATACAAGTCCTGTTGATTTGGATAAAGAAAAAACTGATAGTACACCAGAGAGGTTAGACAAGGAGATCACATTTGAAAATACCAATTCGGCGGCTATACCGTTAGAATATAAGCCTTTGGTTGATAGTCTTTCTAACCCGGACTCAGGAGTTGCAAGTCCAGAAGGCACGAAGCATAATTCTACTGAAACAGTGGATAATGTCGATTCCCCAGTCAACGGTAAAGAGTTAAACAGCCACGATGCGCTATCAATCGATATAAATTTAGAACTATCCAACCCTCAGAATATGAAACTGTCTCCGGTGAAAAGTGAATTTGAAAGACCCGTCTCCAGGATCTCTTTTGCACCGGAATATACTAACGAAGTGATCTCCAGAGGTATCAGTGTCGAGGGTTGTAAGAATGTGTTGGAACACAGCGGTGAGAGCAGTTACGAGTCGTTCTCTGAAAAACCACAAGACAATGACAATAATATCTACTCGACGCTCAAAAGTAAAATTGAAAATCTGAGCTTGGATACAGACGATTATAAGGATGACTGTAGTAGGCCTTCTTATCCGTCACCGGAGGCTGCGGATAGTCTGGATCAGATCAAACGCTCAGTGAAAGGAAAGAGGGATGTCTTCACTCGTCCAAGTACATTCTCACAGCGTTATGTATATGATGAGGATGAATGCGTCATTGAGCAATGTCTGGCTCAATTCACGGCTTTGGAGTTGTTGACGGGTAATAACAAAGTCACATGTCAGAAATGTACGGAGCGAATAAACGGGAAGAACGGTAAGAATGTCTATACTAATGCAACGAAACGTTTCTTGATTTCGAGCCCGCCTGCTATATTAATCTTGCATCTGAAGCGGTTCCAAATCGGTCCGCGCGGTTTGTTTAGAAAGATGTCTAAGCATGTCGATTTTCCCGCTCATTTAAATTTGGCTGACTTCTGCGCTATGGATAAAGTTCGGAAGCTGCCAAACGTTAATAAGAATCAGAGCGAGTTGCTGTATTCGTTGTATGGTGTTGTCGAGCATTCAGGCAGTATGCATGGTGGGCATTATGTGGCTTATGTCAAACTTCGGGCACCAGTTAAGCCCGGTGATCCCAGATGGTGGTTCTTGCCTAAGGGTGCTAACACTTCTCCGTCTACTGAAGACGGGGACTCTGATACGTCGCTCTCTGGTTACGAGAGTGGTGATACACCGGCCAGCAATGTGAAGGCACCTAAAGGCAAATGGTATTACATATCGGATAGTATGGTGACCGAAGTCACAGAGGCAAAAGTGTTCGAAGCCCAGGCCTATCTGTTGTTCTACGAGCGGATCTTATAAGTTTCTAGACTTCGACAGTTTGTATTTAATTTGTAGTTAGATTCATAAGAATTTTATGTAATTACCTTCCTTTTTTTTTTTGAATTTTGAATGCCTGACACTTAGAGACATGAAATTGCCAACTCTTTTAAAGATATAGTATATATGTATATTCCTACGTTAAGTTTTGTTTTATATAGCGGAAGTAGGTGGGCCGAATCTCCCAATATCAGTTTTTGGATTCGGTTTTGCTGTATGTACTCGAGAGGGCGTGGGTGTATGTATGTATGTAAATTAAATGGTTTTAAAGTTTTGTATAATTATTTATATTTTAAGACTTTTGAACTGCTTTTAAAACCAATTATGTAGGCTTCTATTCAGGAGCTACGCTAAAGCATAGATTCACTGAATAGAGTTCAAAACTTCGAACGCCATTCAAAATAAAATAGACCAATCACACGCTTTGTTACAAGCATAATGACGGTAAACAGTTGCAATGGATTATTATTGGTCAAAAGACACGCCAACAACGATTGAAGCGTCTGATTGGTCTATTTCGTACGGTTGAGTGACGTTCGAAATTCGGAGTTTTTGAATGCGGGTATATGTGGTTAATTGATCAAGTGGCCGATTGTAGTCAGCAATTTGATTTACTTACTTGAATTAGCTTTATTCGGTTGGATCGGTCGTAGTTTATTCATGATTCGGCCTAAAAATATAAATAATTATCGGTAGTTTTACGCGCGGTGCAAACAGTAACTAACATGACAATGCATAATGAAATGATTTTATGAATTTATTTATTTCATCAATGGTGTATTTATTATTATAATTATGTATATACTTGTATAGTGAATCGGTTTAGAGTTTTACAATCGTCGTGTTTTTTTCATATACATATATTTTTTTGTTTTATTCTCTTTTATAGTTGCTGGTAATTTTTCTTTCTCTTTAACATAATAAATGTTTATATTGTTTGACGTAGATAATTTGTAAATATGATCTCCTGGTATTAAATTTGTATTAAATATCCCTATATATCCTCTTCTTGCTTATTTGGACGCAATATTTAATTGATATAAAACTTTGGGAATGTCTGATTTAATTCATATTAATTTAGATGTGTTCGCGTAAACGTAATTCTGGGTCGATTAGAGTCATAACCGTCTGCAAAGCTTAGGGGTTGTTTTTACAATTAACCCTCTCGAATGAATGGCATTTATTTTGAAAGACTGATTGCTTTTGGCTTCGTTTTTACTAGATGCTAATGAGTTTATTTCTTTTTAAAAAATTCATAGTCGGAATTATTTTGTGAAGAACATTTCTCAATAGTTTCTGAGATACAACAACGAAAAATCTATACAAACAAACTATGTATGATAATAATTTTAAATTGTTCTGTAAAATTGCGGTTTTTTTTTTGAATATCCTACCATGTTGGGGCGATCTCAATGTCACAATAAGATTTCAATAAAGTTATTCAGTCAGCTACTGACGAAATTAGTTTACTGCCTTGCTCGTAATAATCAAAACTGAAAGCTATGATGTGAAGCCACGTGATGCCGCTACAATGTCCGCGGCTATATATAAAATCTATATTTACATGTCCTAGTTCAACCTTACGCTGTTTAATCTGTTGTTTTATTATTTCGTTAATGGTTTTCTATATAAATTTACGACAAGATGGCTAGACTTTTAACAATCTAAATACGGCTAGAGTCTCAAGCGAGTCATGTCGCTGAAGAATTGATGGTAATATTATCAGTTTTTTTTTTTACGATTATGATATTTTTTTATCGGTATCACTGATTCTGACACTTGTGTTTGACAGATAGCTGTGTTGCCATTTGAAAAATATAAATGCAGTGTAAATTCTATTTAAATACACTCGGTTTAATGACTTAAACTCCCTAAAACGTCGAATTTTATTTTGTTTTGGTTGATTTATTACACCCACTCTAAATAACAACAATACGTCATTATTAAGCAATAAATAGTACTTTCAGTTGCTGAAATTAATAAGAACTGCAGCTGTGTACGTTCTTTATACTTTATTAGTAAATACATACATGGGCGTAGCCAGCCATGGGCTCAGGGTGGGGCTGCAGTCTAAAATAATATGTAACTGTCACACTATTTACCCCGGTTAATTTTTTTTGTGTCGACTGACGACTGTCAAGTGTGAACTTTCTTACAAATATTAAGTATTGTAGTTAGTACCTAGATAATTAAGTTTTTTAGATTTGATTAGGTAGGTACCTTGCAGGTCAGAGCCAGGGTGGGGCAAACGCCCCACCCTGCCCCACCGTGGCTACGCCCATGAATACATGTGTTATAATAGTAAAATAAAATAGATTTTTCTTCTCTCTATTTAACGCCGTAAAGTACGCAGTCCTTTAAGTGTCGCTATATAGAGTTCACACTATACGTTTGTAGCATCACGACTCGATTGTCAGACTCTAGTTCGCATACGATAATAGTGGACTAAGTTTTTACCTTAGAATAATGGAAAATTATAGAAAAATTTAGATAATAATCCACGTGTTTGCAGTCCAGGCTAGTCTTAGTGGTTATAGCTGTACAATTTAACTACATATATTGTAGTTAAGATATTTGTCAAGCTTAGATAAATTAACCCATTACTTCCCACTGTCCTATTTTTAAGACACTATATTCAATTTTTTTTTAACCTATTAAGAGTTTTATTTTTTATTGTTTCTGATGAAATTCGTATTTTTATACTATTTTTCTGATGTAAATATTTTTTTCAAATTGATCATTTTTGTTGCCTCAAGAAAAGCATTATGTTCCGATTTTATATACCGTAAAAAAAACAGTAACCAACTTCAAAGTACATAAAACTGATTCTTAGACTTCTACCAAATATATAATAAAAACAAAATCTAATTTTTATCCCCATTGTCATATTTATAGGACAGGCTGACTCAGCGTTAAATAATTTTTTTGTCATATTATTTTTTCTTAACGTATTATGAACTTAATTTAAAGATTTAATCAAAAAGTTTTCGACGCTTGGGAAGTAATGGGTATGGGTTAACTATTAACTACTTCTATTTTTGGGTTTGCTCTTATAAACAAACCTTATACTTATGGTTCTATTTGAGGGTAGTTAGAAATAATGAGTGAATGATTGTGGTTTACCGGTTAGCGTGGGTGTGGATCCGTAGCTCGTGGGGCGAATCAATTGTCTACTGTTATTGAAATCGTAACATTAATAAAATATAATTATTATTATACGTCTGTAATCATTGTAGGCTTTAACTGTCAATCCTTTAGCCCAAGCCAAAATTGTTGTATAAAAATGAATTTTGCAATAAAGATAATTATGTTTAATAATTTGTTTCAGTAGTTATTCCGTTTTTCAGTCCTGATAAGGGTCGTAAACTACCTGTTTAGTATTTCTACGGTAAGTGTGAGCTTTACTCCATTACAAGAATAGTACGGTTTAGGCGTTTCTACTATAAAGTAAAATTCAGTTAAGATCATCTATACGGTACGATCTGTTTTTTAAGCTAGGTATTGGGAATATTGGTCTGGACAATGCACAGTTAATTTATTATCTGTTGAATTGTACCTGTAGCGAAATAAATTCATTTAAAAATAGTAGATTTTCAAATGGATACAGTTTTTGTAGGTATATAAGCGTTTGTCGTGAAGAGCAAAGGAGATATCTGCATCCCTTTCACACGTGCCTCAACTCGGACACGATAAAAATATAGTTATCCCTTTCTAATGAGTGTTTCTTCCAGTCCAAAGTCCAATCTGTATCCATTTGAAGATTGTACATATATTACTTTGTATGATATTTTCATATTTCTTGCAAACTCAATAAAATGCATACAGTTTTATTATTGTTTCCAAATGTATAAATTGTTAATATAAATAGTTTAATGTTTTTTCTAACCTTTGCCTGTAAAAAATTACAATAAAATTTGCAAATTATAAGCATTTTTTTTTTGTAGATATATAAGGTTACTAAAATAATATCAAAATTGTGTTTTATTCATGTTTATGTGAGTTTTTTTAAAAAATAAATAAACTTGGTGGGAAATAAAGGGTTTTATAGTTCTCCAACGGCCAATGTTAACGCAAAGTCGTTTTATCTGTAATTAGTACTTACTGTGTGTTACCATATTGTTTAGTGTTTTTTATTAATTACTAATTATTTTTGCTTTTTAACACGCTTTTATTAGCTTGGGTTGTATGTATGTATGTATGTAACGGAATCTTTGAGCATAATTTTCACCAATTTCCAGAAGTCTGATTAATTTGAATCTTTGCATACGTATTAAGGATCGATGACAATGCAATAATTTAATAACAGTTTCCCATTATCCTTATTAGGACTGGCAGGATTTATAAATTCTTTTATAGATCCTGTGTAGTGGAGTAAAAGAGATAAAGCTAGCGCGCGTGTTTTTTTTAGTTTTTTAAACTATTTAATTATTCAATGTAAGGACGGTTCCTATTTAGACAAAATTGGGGGTAGAATCAAATCGATGAATTGGTAAAAATGTAATTATTTTTAGTTTATCAATACGTTCATTTTAAATTTATAGACTCGTGTCCAGTAACGACGCTCGAGTATAGTTTCACTTATAATGATCCTTACTTAAGTGAATTTGTCAATCTATGCTCGAGCGCGATTCTAGAATCACGTTTCAAGTAACGGTCGTTGCTTGAACGTCATTTCTGTGGGCTTATCACGAATTTTGGTCTGGTTTTCGAACAGAGTTCGCTTCAAGCGATTTGTATGGAAATTTGAGCAGCGCCACTGCGTGCGGATTTGGAACTACAATATTAGATACTTTTTGTTAATTTTCGAACGTCTCGATCTTTCGTTCATTTGATAGATTGCTGGTGCTCGTTAGTCGTTAGTAAAAATTCATGATCCCGATTGCTAACGGATCCGTTTTACTTGTGACAGCTCAATTCGAAAGCCAGACTAAATTCGTGATAAGCCCACAGAATATGGGCTATTGTCTATGCTCAAGATTAAGTTCTTTTAAGGTGCGAATAACTTTTATACTTTATTAATTAATAAATATTATTGTCGATTGTTTTTATAAATTTTCAATGTTCTATAATCTATACCATAAATTGTATATGTATTTTTTTTAAAAAGATTTTTCTTGTTTCCTTCGTTTGACGCTATTTTTGTAGATATCTTTTGTGTTGTTTGTTTACAATGTTAGAAAATAATGAATTAGTTAAATTATGCTTTCTCTTTCTGTTATATGTAGACGCGATGAGATAGAAAGAAACGAACGATTCGCTAATATATAGCGGTAAAATCCTTTTATTGCATTTTTTAAAAATATTTAGCCATTTTGTTTTAGGTGATATTAAATATTTAAAGATAGCCAGTGGCGGCCTTAGCCATTGCGAGGGCCCGGGCGGCAGGTCTTTGCGAGGCCCTTTGTCCTTCGTGAAAAGTATGTGTGCGAAAGTAGATCTGGTTGTTTGGTTTAGGTATTTGTCATATTTGACGAGAAATGCTAAAGTTATACAAATAAATAAAATTTGAGTTTTAAAATATTTTACATTGACAGTTTTAAAAAAGAGGCCCCGAGCGATTGCCCCGTTCGCCACCCCCTAAGGCCGCCACTGAAGATAGCCTTTGTGCCTGCTTTTGACCACATCGCTGCTATATGTATGTGCTTAGAACTGCTGTGAGAAATTTCTTTAAATATTTAATACGACATTTAGTTTTAATTGTATTCGATATTACGACAAGGCATTATGAACAATATAAATATAGAAATGGTATTGTATATTTTATTTCTGTGAAAAACACCCTCAATTAATCGCTTTCAGAAGGAACCCGGTTAACACTAGAACTACTAGTCGTCGAAGCGAAGCCGAAGCGAAGCCGAAGCGACCACACGTATCCTGTGGGCTTATCACGAATTTAGTCTGGCTTTCGACTCGAGCTGTCACAAGTAAAACGGATCCGTTAGCAATCGAGATCATGAATTTTTACTAACGACTAACGAGCACCAGCAATCTATCAAATGAACGAAAGATCGAGACGTTCGAAAATTAACAAAAAGTATCTAAAATATTGTAATTCCAAATCCGAACGCTCAAATTTCCATACAAATCGCTTGAAGCGAACTCGGTTCGAAAGCCAGACTAAAATGCGCGATAAGCCCACTGTTGATGCCACGTGAAGTGGCGAAACGCGTCAAGACAAGCTATTGAATGTTGGTGGAGGTTATATTCCTTCATTGACCTAATGTAGCGGGAATTATAAGCAAAATAATTTCCTTACTAGAACTACTAATCGGTCAATATGACCGGTTTCAAAAATTCTTCACAAGATTTTTATGTAAAACCTTACTCATCATTTTTTGTAAACAATTAAAATAAAAATAGGTATTTTTTCAGGTCTGAGTGTTACATATGTTGTTCTTGTCCTGGTATTGTCAAAGGAAATGTCATAAAAAAAAACATATATTAAAAAAAGTTTATATATATATTTTTTTTTATGAAAAGTCGTTTTAAATATATACAAATACGTCTATATAAAACCAAAAGTGTCCCGCTTTTACAAGCAAACTAAATTTTAATACTTTTGTATGAGAAACCGATCATACATACACCGGATTGACATAATTTAGAAAAAATATTTACATTTAGTAATTCCTGGGGTCCTCAACTATAGCGTTACTATATTATTATGACTTAAGTCTGGAATTGTGGAACTCAAAACTCACCGTAACAGCCTTTTCCATTAACTCTGGTTTGGAGACCATGTCTTTTTTTAACTGTTTCATATCACTTGGCGTGAAGCCAACGATCTCCGACAGGACTTCACTAGTGAA
>JAPWLS010002076.1:0-81477 GCA_028551675.1 Tineola bisselliella | reverse complement strand
AGTATTATACCACTTAGGAATCTTGGTTAGTTGCGTTAACTTTTGAAAAAACTTGCCATAGTAGTGTCCATACTTTTTTTTTACACCACGATGACTTAAAGTGGACCGAAGGTAAAAATCTTTCAAAATTTTAGGGAAAAAAAGAAATTTGATTCATTTTTGTGTAAAAACTACAGGCATTCTGAAATTTGTAAGGGTTATAATGGATAGCAGTACTACTTAGGTTGCCGATACAAAAAAAAAATCTGAAATATTTGTAAATTTGTGGTCGTGGCACTTGAAAATATCATATAGGTGTCAATTTTCGAAGGTTTTCAGAATTTACTTAGTATTTTCAAAAAAAAATTAGATATATTTTTTTTCTTATTTTTCCTCGAGCAGTGAAGAGCGGGTCCACCCACTGGTGCCGGCTTATCGTTGAGTTTTGGGACACCCTGTATATATGTGTATTATAGTATTATTATTATCTTATGTATGTATCTATGTAACATGGTATGTATTGTGTGTAGTTCATGTTTATCTATATTTGTATCTATTTATAACTCCCGCTATTTCTCTTCTGCATTGCTCTACATCTCAAAGTTGGTTGCCTGGAAGAGATCGCTTCTTAGCGATAAGGCCGCCATCTCCTTACTTACTTACTCTGTATTATTTTTTTCTCTCTGATCAAGTAATAAATAAATAAAGACCGCATGCCCAGCGACGGGACACTCCGTAACAATATTACCGGCCCGCTTGTACACCGGTGGGCATCATTTAAATACATACAATACAAAAAAAATATTTGAAAATTAATAGACGTAAAAAATAATGCCGGTACATATATGTAAAATACGATTTTGCAATGCGCTCTTCAACGTGTTAAACTAATATTAGTTAATAATAATATTGAATGATGAAGACAACGTAGTGTGACTGAGATGATTGTGTGTATGTTAGTGTGCTTATATATTTAGGTACTACCTTTATTCATATTAATTTATAATAATAATAATAATTAATAAAACGTTTATTTTTAAAATCAATTTTTACCATTTATTCGAAAATGGAACCCTTTCGCTCCGGGTAAATGGCCCCCGGGTAAATACAATGCCAGATTTCGGTGACAAATTTAACGAAAAAAACAAAAATTCTTAAACAATTATTAGGTGTAATTTCACTTGACGAGACTAAAATATCAACTAGGTGTTTAGTTACATGGGGGGGAGCATAAGAATTTAAGAAAGACTAAGGTGGGATATGCCACAAAAAAAGGTTGGGAAACACTGGTTTTAAGAACAATATTTTCATATACGAAATAGCTATAACATTCATTAAAACTAATAAACATTTAACAGTAAGAAATATCACTAAAGAGATTGTAAGAAACCTAGTAGTTGACTAGGTAAGTAAAGATCAAATAACATCGTATGAATGTAGAAACAAACGTAAGGCTTAATAACTATGATGCTAAGTTGAAACTCATATAGTATGACTGTAAAGAAATGCATAGTAGGAATTAATTGCCTATATATTTTTCTTCTTCCTCTGCCAAGCTTATTTTTATTATTATAGCTTGTATTCGTTTCAGACTCATATTTAAAAATAATGCTTGGGCATTATAATAAAAAAAGTTTATATTATTATAAGATAAAAAAGCTAGGACATAACCAATGTCATTTTATGTTTGCCCTTAGGTATACAATATGATGACAATGCCCCTATACGGTAGTTATTCTTCTACATCATAGTGGATTTATTATATATTATTATGTCATTACATATGACGAGAAGAAATCCCAAGAAATTTGACAATCATAGCCTGTATGATATAATGTTAGTATTAGTAGGTACATTCTTACTTAGCTTTAATGATAAAAAAATTAATACAATTAATGTAAATAAACTTAGTATGTAAGATTATAACCAAATAATATACACACAATCCCTAGTACTAAACTTTTTATTTTTATTTTCCAAATTATTTTATTTATTTAATTAAACATACACAAACAAACAGTTAACAAACCATAACATGAAAGTAACAACTACACTAGACTAGAGAAATAAAGCTAAGTTTGTTAACCTAATAGTTGTGATAAACATCTGAAGAAAACTATATACCTACATTAATGATTATAAGATTGATTTTCTTGCATTGTATGATCCATATGTAATTCCTTTTTTAAAAAATCACTTACTTAGGTGTGGGTTCCCCTTCAGCCTCACATTCGATGATGAACGGCTTGTCTACTTCTCCGGGTTGGGCCACTTGAAACAGCTGCTCCTCCTGTGTTGGTTGCTTTACAATCCTCGGAGGCGAAGTTACTGCAAAGTAAATATATGTATATATCACACTAAACATATATCTACAATCAATAGTTACTTCTACTATGTCTGCTTTCAGAATCGACACACAAGCTTTTTAAAACACATCTCTTTAAAACAGGGTTTTAGTCTAGTCTACAGTAAATCTAGAATCACGCTTTTTTTTCATTCAGAATAAGTGGCGTACTTAACCTTGCTTAAGCTATTGAGGTGGATTTAATTTCACATAAACACTGACGTGGGGGCCTCAGAGTCCCGTACATATATGTGCTTGTATTTAAAAATCTTTAACCCTAGGGTTTAGTGTTTAATATTTAGCTTCAGTGGATGTATTTAAATAATTTTTTTTTTATAATTTATTTGTATATAATTAACTATCATTTCAAAGTTTAGAAAAAAATCACATGAGATCATAAATCAGCAAGAATAAATAAAATTATTTTTAAAAAAATAACTAATTAGAGTAATTCAAAATTTTTATTTTCTCAAAAAATGAGAGGCCCCCACCTCAGTAGTTAAGGGTTAAGCACAGAATGTACACTCAAGTAAGGATCAGATGATTAAAGATAAAATTATGCTCGAGTGTCATTTCTGAATAAGGAGCTTTGATGAATAGAAAAAATTGATTACTAAACAGGGGTACATAGATTGAAATACATTCATAGTGTAAAATTTGACAGACCATCAAACAGGTCAATGCAATTGAATCAGTTTAAATGTTAAAATAAATTCAATATATAAGCACTAACATATAGGCAAATAACATTTTTTCATAGAGGTCAGTCCCAGTCTTGTGACAAGGCCAAAATAATATACTTTATTAGTAAAACAAATAACGATCATATATGTAATATTATACGGTAATAATATTGAACTTAAACTATTATTATAGATATAGTGAAAGAATGTACTTACAGAGGGCACTGGTCTGCGATATAATCGCGATTGCTATGATTAATTTACATGAACCCATGGTTCCCGCCACCGATTTCTTACTAGACCTACAAACAATCATAACATTACGTTTTAAACACCATTAAACATGTTTCCCCGGTGCACATGTTCCCGTGATGATCTAATGCGAACAAAACTTATTCGGATAATGACAACACGAACTAAAAATAGTAACACAAAAATCACTGAATTAACACATTATTGTGACACAAATAACTTATATATAGACTAAAAAACGCTAAGGGAGCACTAGCCCTTTTTAAATTACTTTATTTCATGACAAAATAACGTTAAAACAGCTACATATCATTCAAATACTCGAATGACGGCAAATCAATAAACATGAAATAACTCTGGATATCTTAATTTACACTAATCTTCACTTATACAAAGTAAAAATGTGATCAATTACCTAAAACTACACTGATTAATATAATTTCATTGTTTAATAAACTAAATTAAACAAATTAACAAAATTCATAGGCGGGGCTTCGAGTAGCCGTCGGTCGTCCGCTCAACGATGGTTCAATGACTGCCATAGACAAACCCGTTTACGACTAGCGGTGGCCATGACATCTATAGCTGTCCTTATCGGATGTATAAATTTTAATATGCTATCTCTTTCTAATACAATCAACCATAGATATCTTTCAAAATTTTAATAATATTTAACCTATTTACTTGGTGTTGTCAGATGCAGCAAATCTTAAGTCTCAATATTGCACATCTGACCACACTAGAGATTGCCGCCAAAAATTCAATTGTTACACTTAGTAGTTTATTTCTCTTGCCGAATATAATATGAAGATTTTTTTATGAAAGTATTAATTTCAAAATAAAAAAAATATATATAGACAAGCTCTTTTCGACTAAGGTCTGAATGCTTTACTACTACTTGTTTCAAAGCTTTAATCACAACTGTCAATAAATTTTTAGTTTGGTTCAAATTATAATTATTTGTTGCTGTAAACATAGTTAAATTAGGAGACAAATGAGTCATATGAATATTACAGAGAAATATTATGCTTTACAACAAAATAACAAAACAAAATTTGAAGGTACGTTGAACAACATATAAAAGACAAACATAGGCATTTGGGTAACAAACACGACGTGTATGTGATATATCTTGAATTATCTGGGAAGAAAAACAAGAGTATTTGGTGGGCGTATGTAAATGGTGGTTATTGTTTTCAGATAGAAAAATGCAAGGAAATATGCTTACTCGACACAGTTCCAATATCTCGAATATATCTGAAACTGGTTTATATGAAGAAAAGTTATCAGACATCGCCATTGAGTCTTCGAATAACACGTTCGGAACCCTTTCAAATTATAAACGATTAATTTCTAGTGAAAATTCTGATATATCTAACCTTAACAACACGCCAAAAATAGGCGATAATATCTTGAAAGCGGAGATGTATTCGTGTAAATTAAACCCCGTAGATGAACAAAAACTAATTTATATTTTGAATAAATATTCTAGAGAGTTCAAAGAAGACGTTTCGTCTCGTAGTTCGTTGTCTAATACGAAAATTTTTAAGTCAACCGTTGAGGAGATATTCGACAATTTTCACGCGAACATACGCGATTTTGAATGTTACAAACAAAGGTTTCAGTGCATACTCTCAAAAGACGATGACGTCACAAGTATGAATGACTTCATTAAAGATATTATTAGAAATATAATTTTAAAAGAGAACACTTTGAATCTTGCGTTAGACAAATCGGTCACTTCGTCAAATGTTAACTCTTCGTATGATAATATAAAAAGTTTTAACTCCAACTCCAGCACATACACCATTAGCAGCACAGAGAATTCCAGATCCAAATCGAATTGTAACTTACCGGAAAACATTAAAACCATTCCGTCAAAGCTTAGCGGAAGAAATAGTAGCAAAAAATTAAAGCCAACCAAAGTGATGTCTGCTATGAATTTGGATAAAATACGTGGAAATAATTTGCATAAATTACCAATGGAAGGTTCTGTTAGCGCGAATATTGAAATTGAGAAGGAAATACCTGTTAAAAGTACATATGCGAGAAGGAATTTGTTGCTTAACCACGAAGACATCATAATGTGCGATGTAACCACACAAAAGGATACAGAGAGCGATACTAGTCTTATATACAAATTTTGTTCGTACTTCTGTAAAATGTTCAGAAGAAGTAATTGATTTTTCTAATATATTTATTTTTGTTTACAATTTTATCAATTTAATTAAGGTGCCATCCATAGATTCCTATTGGAACACACCAGAGGCGGCTCGTCCTAAAGAGCGCTGGTGCAGTGCACTCCCACGAAAATTACAGAACTTATATTACAGCGGCGTAGACATAGGTAATATAATATACTATTGTATAGGCATAGTAGAATAGAATGAATGTAATGTAAGGATAGTATGTATTATGAAGAAATATAGATTACTTCTTTAATTTTCGTGGGAGTGCACTGCACCAGCGCTCTTTAGGACGAGCCGCCTCTGGAACACACAGATTTATCAAAATAGAATTATACTTAATAATACACAGCAAACGTAATAGCGTCTTGTTCGTTTAAACAATAGATATAATAGTACTAAAGGCATGCACTTGCTCATCGTTTGACTCTACCGTGACTTCGGAAAGGCATATGACGAGAAGAATACCACAAGAAACTCGTCAATACTGAATATAACTCAGAAAAAAAAGGAACTAAAATTTTTAAATCAGATTACACAGTGGTTACAATAAATTTCAAATTAATAACATATATGTATATATAATACATTTGTAGCTTCATTTAGTACAAAATACTTTGATTAATTAATATTTGTTTTATGCATATAAATGTCCAAGGGTTAGATTAGGGCAGGGGTCGGCAGACTTATCAACGAGATGAGCCGAATGTTAAGCTTGTAGATTTTCCCATGCCTTCAAAGAGCCGCAACATGAACTTTATTATATACTATTGTATTGTAAGAAGAGCCAGATAATCCTATGGCAAGAGCCGCGGTCTGCCAACCCCTGGATTAGGGTAATCCCTCAAAGAAGCTTGAAAAAGAATAAAAAATAAAACAAGTCTGTATAATAAATATTGAAATAAGATTTAATACTAGACTAGAATAATTCGGTAAACTTATGCCTCAGCACCATAATTCATAAAATAATACCATTTGATAATAGTAATATGCCTACATAATTGTAAAGCAAATTCATTCTTCATATGAAGAAACTCCCTTAAAACGGGCAAATCTAACATTATGAACGCCTGCCCATCTATCTGCTCCTGTCTCATCCGATCTGCTATTAGCTTACAATCCTCTGTATTACTAAGATATTTATATACATCATCAATAGACCATCTTATAGGATTTGGTGAGAGGTTGAGTTTACTTTTCACATAAGACATTATAGCGTTCTTCTCAAAGCTCTTATTGTCTGTTGGTAAAGGATCGTTCGTTGTGAACTTGAGTTTTTTCAGTTCCGGTTCTTCACTATCAGAAACATCTGAGATGTGTTTCAGATCTCTCGAATTGGTGCTTCGACTGTCATTCTCTGTGTCACTCTCGGGGAAGCCCTGTCTCTTAGCACCAGTATTATTGTACATCGTGTCCACATCTTTTTTGTTCCAATGAGCTTCTTTAATCTGCATGGCGAAGTTAGGCAGTTTCGCACCTCGCGTCCTCATTTTTGAGCTTATATTCTTTGATTCTTGTTTCTTTTTGCGCTTATCGTTATTGCTGTCGGGCGAACTTGGTCTGGTGCCCGATTCTGAAGGCGGAGTGGACCCAGTACTATGTTCGCTTTCTGGGGATTCTATCACGTCTTTACTAGTCTCCATTTCTTGAGCTGGTTTAGGCTTGCCTGGCGCAGGGCCTTTACGCTTTTTCCGACGACCATTTATGGAGGCTTTCGCGCGACGCCTATCTGTTGAATTTTCTGAAAAGCCAAAAGAATATTATTAACAAAACGGTGATATTAAAACATTTTTAAATAAAATTATAAATACCGTGATACTTACGAAATTTAGATTTTTCGACCAACAGACAAGTTTCCGGACATTGTTCAGTGTACTCTTTAGGTCCAAATAAATTAGGACAGGCTTGTAATTTCACGCAGTACTCTCGACAAAAGGCAGCAACTTGGTCCGCTGATGTTGCTATCGGTACATAAGCATGGTATGTACTTGTTTTCAGCCTGCAGGAAAATAAAAATATAGATACAATCAAACACATATTTTCTATGGAGAATTGTCATCATTACAGGTCTACGTACTTAGCCTTAAGTATCTCCAGTCTCATTCCCTCCTCAGCAGGTCCTTCTTCAACCTCCCAGTCTTTCAACAACTTTGCCGGCTTATACGAAGCTGAAATCATCTTATTCAGGACTTCTTTCAACACCAAAGACAAAGGCCCAGGCCCAACATGCTTTGGTAACTGGGACAGCTTATTTCTACTTATCATTGGACCAGAATAGCACTTGTAGTTGAAATAGATTCTATCGCACCACTCTTCTGGAGGCTTTTTTGTTTCTTTAACCTCTACTGGCTCTATTATGAATTGTGGAACGGTCATCTCATAGTTATTGCTGTCGCACCAACCAACAGGAAATACCAGGTCACAGTCTTGGGCAAACCAGAATTTTTCCCCTATAGGTATCAGTTCAACACACATCATATGCCCAGTCACACAGCATACATTAGCTACATGTATTTCCTCCTGATTTTTAGGATTGACAGCCTCTAACTTCATATTAACTTTGATGTTTAATTGCTTTTTTTTACCAAAGCAATACTCCGGCGCTGGAACTGACGAGGTAATAGATAGGTATTCGTCCCAATCAAAGATATCTTCCTTCCATATTTTAGGTATCGTGAATGGGACTGAATGCTTTTCCGCCCAACCGATTGGGTAAATATAAGGGTTCTTAGAATCGCACACTACGCACATTTTCGTTTCCTCATAATCATCTAAATGGTCATCTATAACTACGAGGAAATGAAAGTTATTGAAGACTTTGGTTACTGTCGCTGGCCGTATTGTCTGCATCGTTTGTGGGTCTAATGCCTCCAGTTTCATGCCAGTTACAAAGTTGTGACATTCCATATCTACATTGACCTGGAAGTTGATATAGATATATAAATATATAGAGCTTGGTCTGTTAAGCAGTCGGGCCCCAACACCCATAGGCGTAGCCAGCCATGGGCTCAGGGTGGGGCAGCAGTCCTAAATAATATGTAACTAGCAAACTATACCTGCGGTCTTACTTCTTGTCGAGTGTGAACGTTCTTATGCATATTAAGTATTGTAGTTAGTACCTAGATAGTTAAGTTTTTTAGGTTTGATTAGGTACCTTACAGGTCAGAGCCAGGGTGGGGCAAGCGATCCACACTGCCCTACCGTGGCTAAGCCCATGCCTACATCTGCTTGAATGACATAGTTTGGAGCCAAAGCATTGCATCTGTATATATTCATTTATTTCAGTAAATAATCTTCTAATAGAATAAAAAAACATACTTGAAACAAATCACTAGGTGTAGGATCTTGAATATTTTCCTCAGCGCATTGTCTTAATTGGGAGCTGAGCTTATTTTTACAGGAGAACTTGTTCACCTTCCCTGGATATTTGAATTGCCATGGTGATCCTTTATTAGTGACATAACCAAAGCTGCAGAGTCTGTGATTTGTATAGAATATCCAGAACTGAGGTAGGTCATCATCGGAGCCATCATACTTTAGGAGTAATCTTCCACCTTTGTTTTCACTAATCTATAAATAGAAAAGGGACTTGATGCAATGAAATTTCATACAAATCTTTATTAAAATATATTTATCCTAACCCCGGGTCTTCATGTAGTATTTATTAATTTATTACTTAATAATATAGTAAGCGGGTAAGAAGAGGCGGCTTGTCGCTAAGAAGCGATCTCTTCCAGGCAACCAACTTTGAAAATGTAGAGAAATGCAGAAGACAAATAGCGGGAGTTATAAATAGATACAAATATAGATAAACATGAACTACTCACAATACATACCATGTTACATACATACATACATAACCTAATAATGACAATAATAATACTATAATACATAAATACTAGGACTGTACTGTTAAAAGAAATGCTTTACAGCCAATGTCTATAGTTAAAATTAAAAGTACAATCGTTTATAAGCAAAAAATTCACAGTACAGGAAAAGATGTCATTAAAAATATAAATTTAATTACACCAAACTTTGTATCTTTGCTCCTTCTATTTAGGGGTTGAAATATTATATATTATTTATTATTGTTTATATATTATATTACAAATATAAGAATACAAACCGTTGCAATCCAATACTTGTAAGGGTCAACTGTATTTTGGACTTCAACCTTCATCCCTTGCTTTAACCTGTCAATGGGCGACAACCCTTTGTTAAGTAAAGACTCCGCTGTTACAGACAACCCTTCACCCAGAGCAGTTCTCATTACATCTATGATATAATCTCCCTGAGCGTCATTTATGTCATCTGGAGGTTCAATATATTCCTCATATTTGCCACACCATCCTAACGGTTTGACTTTGGTTGTAGCTAAATTAATCCAGGTCTCCTCATCACCTCCAACAAATTTTATCCGCAGAAAGTGGCCGCATGCCATTGTTATTTGAGCTATCCAGTAGACGTCTGGATTTGAGTCGTAACATACTTCGAGGAGCATGTCCTGCTTAATCCCATTACAGAGGCTGAGTTCGACCTGTTAACAGAAGAAGCACAAGAAATTAGACCTAGCTATATATTCAGCAGACTATAAAGTGGTTTCTTTGGCTGTTGGCTACATACTTCATATTGGAAGAATTGTCTTTATTGACTATTCGAGGCAATTGAACAAAAAGAAGGGGGGATACCTTTAAACATACTAGATAATTATATTAAAATTAATAGATAGTTTACGTACATTATCATTGACTATTTTGAATAATTGAAATACTAATCTATAGAAAAACAATAATTGGCATAATTTGTTACTAATTTATTGTTTTCAGGTAACAAATTTGAAAATGAATAATATCTACCCATAGGTTTTGATAGAACTATGTTAAATATATATATATGTTAGTTTGGTTAAATAAAATGGAAATAATTTATTAGCATACACTAAAGGTGTGCATTCGCTCTTTGTGAGACTCTAGAATGGCTTCAATATATGACTAGAAGATCAGATCACAAGTAACTCACAAATTATAGGCTGTATATGAAATAGTTAACAAAAACTGAATGGTTATGGAAAGAAAAAATGAAGTGATTACCAAAAAATTTTGTTCAGACATTTCAAAGCTAAAAACACCTAATTAAGGAATTTTAATTTAGTTATATAAATATATTCTTAATAATATGTATAACTGTGAAGTCAGTGGAGTCACTGTTACCACCAAGAAATGTTTATTTACTTACATAATAACGTATTTATGAGATAGTAAAAACAAGGAGGTTCTTATTTTTAGTTATTTTGTACATTGACCTACTTTTACTTTAGACATCCATTATAATTTTATCAAATACAATTTTACAAGCTTTGTACTATTACAATAATAAATTAAAGAATAACCCATTTGTGTTAGTTCTATAAAATAATTGTACATTGCAACATATTTTTCATTATTATTTGAAAATAAACAATAATTATCGCAATTGCAACACATTGTTAAGTTTAAAATATACTTGCGCAGCTACAGACCTGTAATCTTATGTCTAAAAATATATTCACATGCATTTATTCAATTTCTAAAGCATCACCATGCTTTTCAGAATATTCTAGGCATAAAAGTTACAAAAGCTACAATTTATACAAACATTAGATGAGATTTAACATTTTAGCTTGCTTAGTAAATTATTACATTTATCTAATACAATTTAAAACTTTCTCAATTAAATATATTTAATTTAAATAATGCAAAGTAATTGCTAAAGTTACTTACATGAGAAAATAGTTCTTCAGGGATAGCCGCACTATTAGTGGTTTTCAAAAAATCAGACCAAGTAAAATTTGCCATTATTTAAATAATAAATCAGTGATACATAATTATTTTTCAGTGATATTAATAATTAAATTCACAAACTTAAATAGAAGAAATCTCGTTGCTCGTTGTAGAGTTCGCTATTCCATGGTTTTATTTCAACGAGCATTCCCTCTCATTCTATCTTTTTAAGTTCATAAATATCTTTCTCTTTTAAACGAGCGCTATACGTTTTGTTAATGCAAAATAGGAGGGATAAGTTATTATTGTTAAATTTCAAAACTAAAACTATATTTTATGATTATTATTTAACTTTACGTTAAAGCTATTATTATTAAGTAATTTTCCTACAATTTCAGCTATTAACAATAAAATATAATATGCTACTTAACGTTTATAAATTCATAAATTCTATCAACTTCAAATAATAGACTAACATAGTGCGCGAGCGAGAGGGACAGTAGCTCTCGTAATAGAAATTACGCTTGAGTGCGAGAGAGAAAGCAATATAAATCATTTTGATATATCGTTTACCATTTCAAATAGATATGTCAGCTTATGGTCATCTTAAAGTTTATTTTATTATACAATTTTAAGTTAATATATTGAATATTTCAATTGAGATTTGAAATTCATTTAATGTCAAACATATATTTAAAGTATTCTGAAATATGAAAAATCGTGTTCTTCATATGGTATTATTTACATGTTTACAACTAATGATTCGACTCTATTTAAACGCTTTTACTCCCTTTGTAAATTACGATTATTTTAATTAAATTAATAAATGATATATAAATAATAATAATAATTAATTGTATTGAAATAAAAGGAAAAGGAACTAAACGCGATTTTGACAACAATTTTCGGTCAGTCATCATCTGCAGTCATTCTCGCGCCTAATAACGTCACGGATGGAATAAATTTGTTATCTTGTTTTAATATACATAAATTCAGTATATTGATGGTATTTTAACATAGTGCTTAAGGAATACAAAATAATCGATATTCAAAGTTATCTGTCAAAATTATTCTGTGATAATCGAATTATGTGAAAGTTTTACCAGTGTTTGTACAAAGGATTTAATTACGACATCAATAAGATGGGTACATCTGATCAAGACTTTACATTGACGTTATCGAACAGTAGTTCCGGCAACGATACTGATGAGGGCTGCATGCTAGTGCATCCGTCGCAGAATGTTATAATAACAGGCGCTTACAACGGCATCCCACAAACACTTATACTAAATTTGATAAGTTGGCTCTGTCTGATCGTGTTGTTCACTGTATTAAGACGAACGGCATGGAATTACGGTCGCATGGCGCTTGTACAGCGGTCGAAAAGCAGATGGACAAATTTATTTTACCGCGGAGCAGATGGCGATGCTTTAGTGGATAATCGGAGGAATGCCGATGAAAATGTAAGTATAGACGATGGCTTCTTCACATGGTTGCCAGCCGTGTTCAGAATAAATCGTGAGCAAGTGTTAGCCAAGTGCGGGCCTGATGCTGTCCATTACTTGTCTTTCCAAAGACATTTAATAACACTGATGTTTGTAATAACTTTAGTATCAATATGTGTTATACTACCAATCAATTTTCAAGGAACAAATCTGCAAGTGGATACGAGCACATTCAGTCGTACAACTTTATCAAATCTAAATGGCCAATCGAACTGGCTATGGGTCCACACATTGTTTAGCATTGCGTTTCTACCGTTATCTGTGATGATCATGAGACGCTGCACCGGTAGAAAACCCGTTCCCACATCGCTCACTGGAACGGTTATGATATCAAACATATCAAAGAGCGATCGTAATGAGGCTACTATCAAGGCTTACTTCAGTCATAACTTTCCTCAAATACAAATAGTTGATCTACGACTCACGTATAACATTAATAAAGTAACAGAGGTGATTGAGAAAAAGGAAATGGTGACTCAAGCGAGGATATATTCCGATACTTACTTTAAGAAAACTGGGAAAAGAATTACAGTGAGGACGAGTTTGTGTGCGCCGGAACAAGATGCTTTGGAGTATTATGCAAGTGAAGAGAAGACACTGAAGGATGAAGCAAAGAGATGCAAGGCGATGGTGTTGAATGATCCGTTAGGCATAGCGTTCTTGACACTACCATCGTATCAGCTGGCAGAACATGTTATAAGTAACTTCAATCTACACAGAGGTTGGGTACTCACTCACGCAACCAACCCTTCCGATATAATTTGGGAAAATCTAAACGTGCAGACCAGTATATGGTATGTAAAAGCGATTGCCGTAAATGTAATTCTGTTCTTAGTGTTATTCTTCTTAACCACACCGGCCATTGTCGTCAATCTGTTTAACACGTTGGTCGCAAGGCCTGAAACTTTGAGCAGAATAAGTGCTGTAATATTCGAATTTTTGCCAACGCTTTTGCTATGGACAATGGCAGCCATAATGCCAGCTATCGTTGCATTTTCGGATAAATTCCTGTCGCATTGGTTCAAGTCTCAGCAAAACTATTCGATTATGACAAAGACCGTTTCTTATCTTCTCCTTATGACTCTAATTCTGCCTTCACTGGGTCTCGCTAGTGCTGAGGCGTTCGTAGCTTGGACTCTTCATCATGAGAACCAAACAATGAGGTGGGATTGCGTGTTCTTACCAGACAAAGGTGCGTTCTTCGTCAATTATGTCATAACTTCCAGTTTCATTGGTACAGCTCTCGAATTGATCAGGTTTCCCGAACTATTCCTTTACGTCTGGTATATGTTGCAGTCAAAATCTAAAGCTGAAACGAGTTATGTAAAGAAGGCTATTCTGTATGAATTTCCTTTCGGAGTCCACTATGCATGGAGCGTTGCTATATTTTCCATTACCATGGTGTACTCCCTCGCTTGTCCTTTAATTTCGCCATTTGGCTTGGTTTATTTAATGTTTAAGCATACAGGTGACAAACATAACCTGTATTTCGCTTACGGTCCCAGTGACATGAGCGGAGTAGGCGGTGGCAGAATTCACGCGGCTGCAGTGCGCATGATACGGATGTCTGTATTACTACTGCTAGTCAATATGGCGGCTTGGGCTGGTCTTCGAGCTGGTTTCGAGGCCAGAACAATTATTTTGATAATGGCGTCTGTTGTCGCTTTTGGCACGTTTTTGTTGCTTAGCCCCTTCCCTAGTTGCACTCCACCAGCTCCTCTCCAGGACGAGAGGAGTATGAGGTTCCCGGAGTATGTAGCACCTGTATTACTGAAACCCATTGAGGCGTCACCGTTGAGCACTGAACCCACAACTCCGGATTACGGAGCTTCCTCTCCGACTTCAAGTTACAATGCAGCACCTATTAATATATAATAGTGATATGTTTTGAGCTAGTGAAGTTATTGTCTTGTTACAGTATAAGCAAATGTTCGTCAAATCTCAAGTGATATTTTGGTCGCCACTAAAAGTGAGAGGTGATCTTAACATTATTGCATTGCTAAACACTTACATAACAATACAATGCCATATTTTATTGCCGTTGAAATAAACGGTTATTAAAATAAGATATAACTTTAACTCAGGTCATTTCTACTTAATAAAAAAATATGTTAACACTAGATTTACCAGACCTGTCAAAATGACTGGTCTTGCGGGTACAATTGAAAATTCCTACTGCATGTAACATTTTTTTTCTGTAATGATATCATAACTTTTGTAGCTATAACAGAAATTAGTTACATGAACTTTATATCATTTTATATATATTCATAACAAATATATTTTTTGTTTTGGTAGAAATAGGTGTATTTAAATAGTGGTAAATCTAGTGTTAATAACCGTTAATTCTACAAAGAAACAAAACCAATGTGAATATATCTTTGTATTTTATTTGATGAATTTATAACTGGTTTGTGTCGAGAGGAAACCACAAGGAATGTAATCTATCACGGTTATTAAACATAAGGAATATTTGCTGACACTGCAAGATCAAATTATATATATTTTTTTAGTTTTAAGCCATCCCAGGATTTTTATATCAGGCATTTTTGTTTGTATGAAGTTCCAGCTGTCTCTATCCCAGTACCACGTCTTCTAACCACATTGAACTTGGAATTCTTACGGCCGAATACTCGAGACGTTAAAAAAACTTATTAGGCCTTTTAAATTTCTGTGTCATATTGTTATAGTATAACTACGGACTAGCTTATACAGGATGGGGCACGGGAAACTCCCACATTTCAAAAGGCTGGTAAAACTAGATATATAGAAAGAAAGGTTATGCACATTCACATATAGGGACCACTAGCAGACGATGACACTGCTATTTTTTGTAATGTGGGAGGTTCCCGTGCCCCACCTAGTATTTAGCAAGTGCGAATGTTTTTCTATTGATAAATTTATGACTGTCTCTTATCAGGCTTTCGGTTTATCATTTTTATTAGCACTTTATAATTTGGAGTATTTATTGTTCTAAAATAATCTCTCGTCTAGATTACTGATACGTCGCGCGACGTGATCCTACTTGTATTGTTATTACATTGTGGTAGCGATTCTATTTTCTTTATCTTTTTTCTAGAAAGTGATAATTTTCCATTAGTTTTGTGGGCTATAACTGACTGATCAATTACTACGTATTACATTAACATTTAGTTTGTGTAAATATATTCTTACGTTCATCCCTTAAATGCATATTTTTAAAAAACCTGTATTTCTTAAATTATTTTTTACGTAATCTATGATAAATTTCCTATAATATACGATTTTTTTTTAATTCAAAGACAAAGACTGTTGTATTGATAAATACAGTTATATTTTGACAAGTCCAAGTGTTCCAATAGGAACCTACGGATGACAGATTAGAAATAGAAAATAAGAAAGAATCATACATTTATACGTTATTTCTGAATACGAGCCTTAGACAAGTTATTTATATATACCTTCAAATTTGTGATTTATTCGGCTGTATATTTATTTATTTTTAATATTCATTAATATTCTAGTGTTTATCGCTTTTCTAGTTAGTATACCTATTAAAATGCATAATATTTTCTTACTGAAATTAACTACCTGTCATAATTGTAGAGCGTGTATGTATGAACAATTTATTTGAAGCTAGGAACAAATTAAAAGTATTTCCTTGTATATTTTGTTCGGATCCTAATCACCGAAACGTTGAATCAAAAATAGTTGCTGCAATAAAATGAATGTTTGAAACTGCTGATTCAGTCCCATATTTCACGACGAAACATATTAGAATCATATTTGAACATATAGTATTATATTAACACTAGATTTGCCAGCTTAATTATAACTATTTCTACCAAAACCAAAGAAGTATATATTTGTTACAAAATAATATAAAACTCATAAAATTAATTCTTCTGTTATAAATTAAAGAAGATTAGAAGAATTAAAGAAAATGTTACACGCAGTAGGAATTTTAATTTGATCTTGCAAGACCAGTCATTTTGACTGGTCTGGTAAATCTAGTGTTAAGGCAGCAGGTGTGAGTGCTATCGTAGCGATTTCTCGTAACGGGTGTAGCTTGTATTAGGAAGTAATAACCTTGAAGTTATTTCGTTGTTTAATAATATTGGATATTCTCTCTTGTAACAAAACTAGCTGTTGTCCCCGACTTCGTTCGCGTAGTAGTGAAGATATAAAGTACTATGAAGTTTAATGATGTTTCATATTTCATTTCATATGTAGTTTTAGTTAGGTTCCCTATATTTTTCCAGTAATTTTTCCAAATTAATGAAATCAAATCTGCTAATATCGAGTATTTGGGTGGTGTTTTCACATGTGACGGAGGAAATGGTTTCATTTCCGTCTGATCCCTTTCAAGTTGACCAATCGGAGTATTTTAAATTGAATGTTTCCGTTTTTGTTTTTGATTCAACGTTCGATGTTGTGTTCGATTAATGTGGTACTCGCAGTGATGATAGAAATTACTTATTTTTTAGGGTTACGTAATCAAATTTATAGAAAGAAGAAGTATTAGTTTGTGTCCATGTTGACATGTATTTTTAGATTTATTATTTTGTTATATCGCTGGGTGTTATTAATATTATCGGATGTACAGAATCACAATTTTACAGGAATACGATTTAAAGTTGTTATTGTGCATAATTTTTGTAAATCCTTCGTTGTTGTATTGAGTATCCCAGTAATCATTTCAGTAAAAAAACAATGGAAATATTTTTAGATCCAACTGTCAGTAGGACCCGGCGATATATGCATATTTCGTTTATTATGTAGTATTAATGGGATTTTAATGAAAAATTAATTAGTGCTTATAAATTTACGTATGTTTGTTTTTTTTTATATGTAATGAGTTTCAAGCTTGTTCTTTGTTTTAATTTATTGTGATATTCTTTTTTGCATAATATTAATATTTAGGTGTTGAAGGCTTAGCGCGATCTACTTTTGAGAATTCCCATCTTGTAAGATTCTAAGGGATAATCTTAAATATGGGCCAATCTAAAGCTGAAAAATAAATGTCCTTTGTCGGGGAGGAACGGTCTTATTTTTATATTTCTAATAAATTGTTGTATATGATTATGTATTTGTTGTTAGTATAATTATATCAAAATTATTTAGTACATACGGCGATTTTTAAATTGATACAGTTTTTATAGGTATATAAGCTAAGAAATAGAAAAAGAAACAATCGCGATGTCGTAAACGGCAAAGGAGATATCTGCATCTCTTTCACACGTGCCTCAGCTTTGACACTAAGAATATAGTTGTCCCTTTCTAATGATTGTCGCTTCCAGTCCAAAGTCCAATCTGTATCCATTTGAAGATTGCCGTTTGTACCTATTGTGGTGTTAAATCTTGCACAGTCAATACGAAGATCTTTTTTTTGAATCAATGCCATTTTATTGTTTTATAACTATCTACACAATTTATTATTTTATATATTTTAAGTGAAATATAATAATGTTTTTGTATTATTTGTTTTTTTTTTTACTGTTTTTCCCTTTTAACTTATCAGCAATTGCTTAGAGCTCTAAGAACTGCGTGTTTTACGGCGTTGTTTAGAGTTGTCGTTAAATGGGGAGAAGGAAAATTGATTTTATTTTACTATTATAACACATATTTACTAACTAGCATTTACTCGCGACTTTGCTCGCATTTAAGTCATTAAATAAGTATCAGAGATCATTTCAATAGAAATGAATCAATATGATTCCAAACAGCTGAAACTATAGTCAGTTGGAAACTATAGTAAAAAATATATATCCTATGTTACTTCTAGTATCTCCAAAAATATGTGTACAAAGTTTCATGATGATCGGTTAAGTAGTTGTTGCGTGAAAACGTAACAAACAAACTCGCATTCACATTTGTAATATTAGTAGGGATAAAGAACGTACACAGCTGCAGTTCTTATTAATTTCTGTAACTTACTTATTGTTATTTAGAGTGAGTGTGGTGTTACATAGAGTGTATGGATAATTTTGATGTTTTAGAGAGTTTATCGTTAGCTCATTTTGGGAATATATTTCAAATTCATAAACGTCCTTTCTATAAATATTCTTAAGAATTGATTGTTTCAGGCGTTACTTTGCGGAAATCCATATTAAAGGAAATTATTTAAAATTATTTTGCTTATAATTCCCGCTACAACATTCAATAACTTGTCTCGACGCGTTTCGCCACTTCACATGGCATCATCAGGATACGTGCGGTCGCTTCGACGTAGTTATAAGCAAAATAATTTTAAATAATTTCCTTTATTCTTAAGAAAGCGATTTTGATTAAATAAGGATTGAAATACTGGCCCTACACAGATATGTATATGTTTAATCATAACGTTATATTTCGTGTACTTGCATATTGAATATTATATTTAATTAACGTAATCAATATGAGTTTGGCTCATGGTCATTATCATGCAATAGGTTGTAATTGTAAAGGATTATTATACATGCTCTGGGGCGTGGCATTTGGTTTAGCTCATCTGTGGTAGATTATGTATTAAATATATTTAGTAAATATCAAAGTTCCACTCGTTTTAGATATAAACTTCATTAGGGTTTAACTAGCCAAAATTGTATGCAGATCACTACCATACTCGGAGAAACGCTACAGAATACAGACAGTTCTTGGCTTTACGTCATATTAGGTACCAGAGAATAGTGAAGGAAGACGAAACGACGTAAAACAAAACATTTCCGCGACGTAAAACGAATGTTAAAACGAGGAATGGTGTCAAAATTTTGGCTACTTTAAACAAAAAGAAGGACTACCTGTAAAAAACCAGATAATAATTAAGTATTGTCACTTAAAACTTGTTAGGTTACTTGAGAAATTTGTTACAAATTCATAATATTATTTTACATGTGTAATTCAAAAGAACTTGAAATGTAATTTAAATAACTTTCAGTTTTATGAGTGGCTTAATTTATTTGGCCGCAAGTTTATACGTATCATTAAAAAATCTGTATAACAGAAACCTATTTAAATTGGTCGGGTTGTACCTAGGATTAGCGTGTCCAAACACACGGACTACCGCTTTATGATATAAGTATTTGGATTATTTGTCAATTCTGTCATTTTATTTGTTATCGATATCTTTGTTTTTAGTACACGACAATTCATACTCCTATAGAAATAGTTTGGCTCAAGATTATCTTCGTTGTATTAACACTGCGTATAATATCTTTAAAAATCAGTAGATTGTTCTTGACATATTGAAAAGTATAAACAAAAAAATCTATACAGTCGGTACCCTATGATGGTTGTTTTGATGTTTCTCCAGTTTCTACCCATAAAGTTTCGTACATTTTTATTTTAATATTATTAACACTAGAACTACTAACCGGTCAATATGGCCGGTTTCAAAATTTCTTCACAGGACTTTTATATACAACCCTACTCGTTATTTTTTGTAAACGATTATTATTATTTACAATACTACAATCAATTTATTGAATTATATTTAATACTTTGCGCGCACAAGACATCCGGTCATTTTGACCGGTTGGTAAAAATAGGTCATATTGACCGGCTCTAGTGTTAAAGGAATAATTTCTGTGTGCAGCCTTCTTTTTCTTCTTTTATTAATGGTCTCTTATTCAAAACAATTCTGCCAATCTCGAGTACTTATTCAAGCCGGAGGCCAGTAAGAAGTTATACAATTTTAATTCACACGTAAATCCTCATAAAAATATGATTTGTATACAGACTTTTATTTTTATTAATGGTCTCAGATGTCTAATGAATATAATTCTGTCAATGTCGAGTATTTGGGAAACAACTCAACAAGAAATTACAGTTTCATAATTTATACAAATTAACACAAAAATATGTTTATTAGAGCGAACATATTTCGTTTATTAAATAGACTAACATGATACAAATCAATTTTGAGCCTAATTTTTTTTCGATAATTTAAAATGCAACTGTCACATCACTATTGTCTGATGTCAAATCAGCGGCCATTATAGCATCCCTGTATGGATTGTTTTGTTACTTAAATATGCTTTATATTACTTAATGAAATTATTTATGTAATAAGAACTGAATAAAAAAGCGCGTATCTACGTTTATTATTGAACTAAGACTTCAATACAAACCTATTAATTTACACGTCTCCGATAGTTCTTTTACAATGTTGACGTTTGTAATTTTGACAGCTATAAGTGGAATTTTTCAGTTATTTTTATTGTTAAATTTGAATTAATTAATTTTCGTTTGCAATTATTAACAAATAAATACAGATTCTATGTGTATTTAATTAAGTATTTTATCTTAAAAATATAAGCAATAATTGTAGAGCAAATATAAAGGAGGTGGGTAAAGTTCAGCCCTTTTTCGCCCATCATAGTCACGAAAATTAAAAGTTCTTATCAAAATCAATTTATTATATTTATAAAAAGTTTAGGTATTGATCTTTATATTTATTCAGAAATTGTATAAAAAAATAAATAGCAAGTCACAAAAAACTGCCAGCAAACTTGGTATATTTGTTGAATTTTTGTGATTTTGAGTGATTTTTCTAATTTTCTACTAAAAAAAAACCGTCAAGGACTTCGTGCACCATGATTATCTTTAGTCTCCCGAACACTGCAGTGAATAGGCTTCTAAACCAGCATTCATTTGTTTTGGTGCGTCGAGTCCATCTATGTAAAATAAAACATAATAACTCGTTCACGAGTCAATCCAGCTAATACGTCGCATGCGAGTTCAAACGTGTCTCGATCTCAAGCGTGATTTTTATTTACATTACAAATATTTCTCTTGTTTTACGGTCATTCTATTACTTTGTGTTACTGAAGACGACAATATAATTGCCCAACGGATGTTAGATTTATTAAAGAAGCCTAATAACTTACAACGAATGGTTGAAAAAAATGGTTGGGTCAGAAAAAGAGCGATATGGACTCTATTAAGTGACTCTGATCTTCCAGATTTTCCACGATTAACATGGGAAGAGCTACGGCATTTAACTCTTGGCATATATCAGCTTAAGCAAAGTCGAGCTGTAAGCTCAGAAACATCTCAGTCAAACTGGAATTTACTCGCTTTATGTACATCGAGAAGGTGCTTCAGTTGTCCGACTCCAACTAAAATCACGACACACAAGTAGAAAAGTATATAATATATGGATAAGAATGAGTACAAGTCATATTCCAAATATTGAATGGTATTGTCAATGCAAAGTTGGTGCCAGAGTTGTCGGATGTTGTGCGCGCGCATGATGGCAAACTCAGACAAAAACACCAAGTCTTAAATATGCTGATACGCTTCAAGACGCTGCTACTGGATGGTCCAGTGACGATTCAATCAGTGAAAATGAGGAGAAAATGTAATCCGACTTTTATTTCAAGCAAATTAATTTAATTACTTTTTTTTCTGTTTCCGTTATTTAATAAAAAGATTTTTCAAAAAAACATAGCATTTTTCTTTGACTGAGTATCAGTATTAAGAAAAAAATTAGATATTATGATTCAGCCGATAGGCAAAAAAAGGCCGATCTTTACCCACCTCCTTTTCCAAACAATCAAGTTCATTTGTTTATATTAAGCCGCGTCTCCTGCTCCTATGTCTTCCAAACATTAGACAAAAACATCGAAACATTGGGGCGTGGCCATACACATTTTTGTATTCGTACACAATGTTTTTTGTTTTCCGTGGTCGACGGAAAACAAAAACATTGTGTAGGCCACGCCCCAATGTTTGATGTTTTTGTCTAATGTTTGGAAGACAGAGGAGCAGGAGACGTGGCTTTATACGTACTAATGTTTACGTATCGATAAATATACATACTTTTACTGTGTAAATTAATAGTTATTTTATTTCTTGCTTACATTTTTCATGAATGGTTAGTTTGTATTGGTTAGCTAACCTTTCATATATTTTTTACGATATTACGGTGTAAATTTTCATTTAATAAACTACCTACATTTCTTTATACGAAGTTGCAATTAATATGTATTATGTCAATAACCAATGATAACCCAAATATAGCTTGTTTATCAAGCCTCCATTGTGAGTCAGACAGCAGCTGTTCAGTTTGTGATTGAAATCTACGCCATCTAGTGACAACATATGGCACTAATAACATTAATACGTCACAAATTGAGACAACTAGCGGCGAGTAGCGGCACTAATCGTATATTCATTTCGTTAAGTATTTTGGATCTTAAAAAAAACAAGAATATGTAAATAAAAATTTAATTGTTCTTTATAAATTAACAACATAAATCTAACAATGATAATATCTACTGCGTTATTTGTAATGTAGAAAAGATAAATAACACTTAAGGATTGTTATTTAAATAAACACAGATAGTAAAGAGATATGTATATAAACGCATTAGTTTTTATAATAAACAAAGACCTTGCAGCAAACCAAGCAGACACTGAGCAACGGGAAAGTGTAAAAATCCTAAAACTTAAATGCTAATAAATAAAATTTAGTGAGTTTTCTTGGGCTTAGCCAACTTTTCATATTTGCTCTTTGATCTATACCAGAGGGTGAAAGGAATTGCCAGAGAGGGAAAAGCCATGACCGCAAATGCCAGCCAATCAAGGATATGCGATGAGAATTTCCTATCAAAGTCCTTGAAACTGACAATGGCGCCCTCACCTGGAGAACTGCTGTAAGCAAACTGCACCTGAAATTTACATTCATATGTTATAAATTATACAATCATTAAATATACTAAAGTGGTGAAGTTTAACATTATATTATAAAGGCAATGAGCTGTGTTTATAGCGATTTCTGAATTCTCCATAGATTCTGACAATGCACAGTAGCTAGAAGGGTCTATGTGAAAAATATATATTTAAAATTGAAGTATTCCAATCAGATTGCTTTAAAATTCTAACAATTAACCAATTAATTAATTAGCTAGTTACATTATTTATAAATTTTAATAGTTTTATCAGAATTATTATGTTCCCCTTTTTTAGACTAAAAAAAGTATTTACTACTAAAAATTAGGTAACGCTTTAGTTGAGGAAGGTTTAGTTGTACTTAATACGTAGCAAACTATAACCTAACCTTTTTGTTATTCCTACAGTCTTGGGGTCCTTAACTAAAGCAAAGCCATTATAATTATTTAAAGATAATGTCAGTATGTAATCAAGCGACCATACACACCTCAGGCGCATCTTCTCTCGCTTTATAAGTGACTTCAGCTGACGTAAAGTTAAAGTAACCATACTTGTTTGACCTGACTGTAACTACATGAGATACATTTGTCTGTGGTGGAATTCTATCAATATGAGCTGATAACTGCCCACCGACTACTGTAAATGCTTCTGGATGGAATCCGTTGTCTACAAGCTTCACGTCGACGGCCGGACCAGTTCCAATATTGTGTAACGTGTATTTTACAAGTATATCCATGTTTTCTACTAAGTACTTGTTTAACACTTGCTTTGACACAAGTAACCTAGCTACTGATGGTTCTTCTTCTGCTGTGACCGCGGCAGCTACCACGAACAGAGTTGCAAGCAGTTTAAATGCCATTTTCTCCTGAAAAAGGCCAAAATTTAGATGTGCGACAAGCCGACAAGTTTAACTTGCAAGTTGTTGTTAAAACTTGACAGAAAAACAATTGAAAATTACTTACAGTTCAACTTATTTTATATGCAGATTATTTTAGTTCACTTAAAATTGTATGACGAGTATTGTTCCGTAAATATTTAATGTCGAAAGGCGATCAATACTAAAATTCGGATGACAGATGCAGGTACGTGGCTGACGTTTCACTCCACGCGTACACATCATTGCCAGTTTGAAATTACCCCTTTATTCATTAGGAGAAAGTCTACGTCTATTATTTATCTTTAAAACCACATTGTTAAAAAATTATAATAATTATATAGGCGTAATTATTTATTATTATGCTTAGAGGAAATTGTGATTCATTATTAATTGAATTTTAATTAATGAATGCGACTTTAAAATTTAATGTCAGACAAAATGTCACCGTGCTTGCATTTTTCATCGCTTTTTTGACTTTTCTGCGGGTATATAATATTATTATGTTTATTTTGTGAATTACCTTTTGCGATATAATTTTTTGTTTGACCAAAACGTGGTTTGATTTTTGCGTAATACTAAACTATGTCAGAGAAAGATGTTGAATCTAATAAGCCCAAGGAATCCATAGATGACGAGGCTTTAGAGAGGTAAGCACTTTTAAAAACAAAACTATGTTTCATGTTAATAACAGCTATTAATTCAAACTATATGTTATGCTTGATTCAGGCTCGCTGTGGAGGAACTTCTCCGAGAGGCAGTACAAGGAGCTGCTCGTGCAGAAATTGTGGGTCCATCAGGTTGGATAAAGAAACCCCAGGCTAAGACTAACAAGAGGTTTTTAACAAACACAGTACGCAACGTACTCGCTTCAAACAAATTCAATTTTGGGCCCCGACGGGCAAATAATAAGTCAGTAAAAAGGCACAAGCCAGATTATAAAAATGACCGGGAAAAACATTAAAATGGAGTACAATATAGAAAATATATTGGCAAATATCTTTAAAAAGGATGACGATTCTAAACAAATAAATTTGAAAGAAAAAATGGATTTAATTACCAAAGAAATAAATACATATAAAGGTGATATTAAGAATTATGTTTCCAATACAGAATACAATCTGCAGGAATTAGAGAAAGAGTGTGAGGAGCTATGTGAGGAGAGTGAGAAGCTGATTGAGGTGTTGAGCCAGAGAAAGAGTGAGATAGAAGATAACACACTGAAGGAGACGAAAAGATGTCTCACTTCTGACAGAGATATCAGGTTCAAGTACCAAAGAATGGAGTACTCCATGAGTGTCATTCATGATATCATGCTTTGTGGAAAATATTATGTCACTTTTAAAGAAAATAGAAGACTCGGACGCTTCTCTGCTGCAGCTGACAATATGGTCTCCCTACATCGCTATCTAGACCAACCAATGGAGGATTTCTCCGTCCTCTCTATTTCACATAGCTTGGAAAAGCTGGCAGAGAAGCATCGGAAGTCATTCATCGAGTTTCTTCTTCAGAAGTTATCTGAACATTTCTCTTGGAAAACTGAGGAGATCAATCGCCAGCATAATGTTACTATCAATTTAAACTTACCTAATGCTCCGGAGACTATTGATTTTCTTCAAGCTTTAGGCAAACTTGGTCAGTTTCAGCCTAAGATGGAGGAGTTCTCTTTATTTCTGTATCGTCATGTTCTTGAACCTATAGTACTATCTGACTGTACCGTTGTGCCTGATGATGTGCAGCTACTGGTTATAGTGCCTATTGCCTCCAAGAAGACACCCACATATGATGTCGTAATCGCTAACACAAGAACAGTTATAGAATTTATTAGTGATAAACTTTACCCGCTGCATCATGGCGCACACACGGTGATGGATCTTGTTGGTAAGTGTGTGGGGCCTACATTTGTCCGTATGGTGGTGAATAAATGTTTCATACAAACAATCCCTGACTCTATGGAGGAGTTGGCTAATTACCATCTCATAACAACTGATATCGAAGAGTTTCAGTACTTTCTCATGCAGGCTAGATTTATGAACAGTGATCTGTCGTTGCTTAATTATACAGACAATTTAGAGACTCTATTTGCTGATAAATGCTGCGAAAACTTACTGGTTAAGGCTCGTAACATAATGTCTAAGGACTTGAGTAGCTCGATGTCTATCGGCGTAGAATGGATACCGACTACCGAGAGTGATGGTTTACTGGATGAAGGGACTGAAAAGATGTTAGAGATCTTAGATAAATCGATGCCGAGCAGTCTGTTCTACTTTCCTCGCTGCATGATCTCAAAATCTGCACAAGAGTTGCTTGACATGGTGAATCTGGTGATGGAGCAGGCTGTGGAATGCTCTGATTTGCTGCTCAAGAACTTGTATACAACATGTAGGCTTGTATTTGAGTTGTACGATGCTGTAATGCCTTATAAGCATGTTTTCTACTTGGATAATATACCACAATATGTAGGTTAGTGTGCGCCTACATTTCTTTTTTTTTATTGATAGTCCAGCAAATGACCACACTCCGCCTGATGTTAAGCTAGAATGCAGTCCATGAGCATAGACAACTGTTACCACAGACTGATGTCCACTATGCCAGCTTGAGGAGACGAATGTGCTCTGTCCAAATCAACAGGGCAAACTCCTCTCGTTATCCCGGCTACTTCCAAGCTGATCCCGAAACGCGACTGTCACTTCACGGATGGTACTTCCCCAGGATGGCATACTAGGCTGATGCCATCATTAGTCTGCCTACCACTCTTAAAATTTATATTGCAATATAGTACCTATATAAATTTGTAGGTTATATCTCTGAGTAGTTGAATTATATGTTGTTTCTTTCACTCTTGTACTTTTTAAGGTTTAATAGAAAGAGACAAAGCATAATATGCGGCAACTAATTTCAGCTCTTTTCCACAACAACTGCATGTACTTGGCTCACAATCTGCAGAATTTGGGTGAGAAATGGACCTGCATGATGGGGGAGCGGCGTGTGGACTTCCCGATAAGTTTTGCTGATTTGGTATGGAAGTTGCGCAATCTGGCGTACACGCATCTCGCTAAGATGATGCAGGTGCAAAGAAGTCAGATATTGGATAACATCCGGTCTTCTGGTGAGATATATGAAAAGAAAATGCTATTAAAATGCAAATGGATACAGTTTTTGTAGGTATATAAGCGATAGAAAGAGAAACGATCTCGGTGTCGTGAACGGCAAAGGAAATATATGCATCCCTTTTGCACATGCCTCAACTTCAACACGATAGGAGTATAGTTATCCCTTTCTAATGTTTCTTCCGGTCCAAAGTCCAATCTGTATCCATTTGAAGACTTGCTTATACTATATGTATTTATATATTCTTAACTTAAATTTATTGTACAACTTAGTTTCACAAAAGGTGTCATTTAATAGATTTTCTGCCAGTCAACCTTTGGGACTAAGCATAGAGGTTGCATTAAAGAAGAATTAGTGGAGAATAATGAAAATTCTGATTTAAGTGTCGATGTTCTCAAAGAGATAAAATTACAGATCTAAACAGCATTGTTGTGAAAGAGGTGTTAGGTGACAATGCAGAGCAGGCGGTGAGACAATGTGTGAGACAGCTGCAGATATTGAAGAACGTGTGGATTGGTGTATTTCCACTGAATGTTTTTACCAGGTGTGTTACAATGACCAACTGGCTATGGTCGGTTTATGATAACTTCTGAAACGACCTCTTGACTGCTTTATTATTTATTTATCCATTACTTGACTCTACACGTTGCATGGACTGACCGACGACAAGTGACAGACCGTCTATTGAGCAATCAGGAACAGGTTATGAAGCACTAGGGATGTGTGCTATACACAATTGAATACAATAATCAATTGTGTGCTGACACATCTCGATTATCATAACAGTCAGTTTATATTTCCAGTTTAAATAAATGTTATATTAATTAATGCATATGTAGAACACAGCTCATCTACATTGCCAATAACCACCTAAGAAATATAATTAATTGTTTCAGGCGTTACTTTGCGGAAATCCATATTAAAAGAAATTATTTAAAATTATTTTACCTATAATTCCCGCTACATTAGGTTGATAACCAATAACCTCCACCAACATTCAATAACTTGTCTCGACGCGTTTCGCCACTTCACGTGGCACCATCAGGAAATAATTTCCTTTAATATGGATTTCCGCAAAGTAACGCCTGAAACAACCAATTATATTATAGATATCAGTGTAGCCAATAGAGTAAGTGGTCTGTATCAAATGAAAACTCTTAACCCTTAGTAGCCTGATTTACGAAAGTTCACTTTGCCGCGCAAGTAATATATCATAGATAAAATAAAACAATAATGAGTTTTGTTTTAATTTTTATTTTCGTTGGAAAGAATATTATACAACAGTAAAATACGAACAGCCAACCTATAAAAAAAACTAATAGTAATGTGAACATTCGGTTTAAAAGATTGGTATCAAAATTGATACTCTAGGCTATTAAGGGTTAAAATTCTATTTACACTATATTGCCAATCTCTTATAATCTAAGCACACACATCTGTTCCCATTCATAACCAATATCGAAGTACTTTCGTTCTTTTATTTCATTCCAGATTCAAATTTACAGTTTTACTTATAAAAATATATACATTATTAACATCGCCGCCGCAACCTCTTTTCTGTCGACGACAAGTAACAAATGAATTTTATTAATTTTCTTCCAGATTAATGGGTACTCTAGTCAACCTGTTTGTTGAAGAGTTGATTCACCGTGTGTGCACCGTAGAAGATATATCAGTTGAGATGACTACGCAGCTTGTTGATATTTACACGATTGTCGTTAAGAAAGTGCATTTACTGTTTCAGGTAAATAATTTATTAGAACTGGCTTTGAATTGTTAGGTCATCGCCTGTATGGTAGGGTGTACGAAATTGTAATTTTACAGGAGTACGATTTAAAGTTGTTATTGTGCATAGTCTGTGTTGATGCATTTATCTAAAAGATTAGCTGGTGGTCAAGTTCGCTTATGTGAAAAAAAAAAATTATTTTTTATAATAAAGAATTTATTTATGTATTCTGAAGCTATTTCGAACAATGAAAAAAAAACGACAATTGGGAAATCTTATTCTATATTAATAGGATTTTTAAAAATATATATATTTTTTATTTTAGGGCCAGGATGACCATGAGCGTCACGTAAAATCGTGGTCAAAATTTCAGGAGTTGATTCTGATTTTGGGTGGGTCCTTGAAGGATATTGAAATGCGCTGGGGTGATGGCCGTGGACCACTTGCGAAGCAGTTTCGCGTCGAGGAGCTCCGTAATTTGATTAAAGCCCTGTTCCAGAATACGCAGTTCCGTGCTAATTTACTGTCTAAAATTAAGTAATTAGTGATATTGTTTGCCTTTTAGTGAGAAAATCGTGATTCTTTGGTATAGATGGTACATTTTTTCTAATATAATTTTTTATAATCGATTTGGTTGTTTTCTTTACATAGTTTTAAGACTGGTCATGGTTGTAGCCGTTACAAATATGAAAATTAAAATGTTCCTTGATAAAAATAGTATCCCACTTGAAAATCTTTGGAGGCTTTAAGATGTTTGCAGCTTTTTGATGTCAGTAACATATAGGAAAACTAGCCTTGAATTATTTCATTAAAGTTGATTTTTCTTGTGATTTTAAAAACTGATAACTGCATAGTCTCATTCCCTTCGTCTTTAATCGAGCGACAATTGAGATTTTTGTTTGACACTAATGACAGTAAATTACGGTTCCTATTTATGAAAACGAAGAGAGATGTTCTAAATTATTGGCTATTTTTTGCATTATCTAAAAATTGTATGATTGTTAAACATGTTTAATACATTAAGAAGCGTTTTGCGGGTAAATAAAGTGAACACACATGCTTGCTCTCGTTGTTTTGCAACTCAAAAAAAGAAAATTCCGGATCCTAGCGACGATGAAAGTAATCTACCCAGTAAGTGTTTATATTTTATTTATTACCTAGCAGTTTTTGTAGATATTAATATCATATGCCGTTACATCTAAAATGTATTTTTAAATATATATGTTGTTTTACAATTATAACCTCAAAAATAAGTTTTGGTAAGTGTTACGTTTAGTGAATTTTCATCTCAGCTAGCAATGTTTAATGTATAATCATAAAAGTAATAATTATAAAATTTACAGTATTTCAATACCCAAGAAGCAAAAGTACAGATAGACGGCTATACGTTTGGGGATTAGCTGAAACAGGAGCTTTAGGTGTTCAAATACCCAGGTCTGGTAGAAAAAGACGGGAGAAATACGACTTTATGTATGCGTGGCACCCAATGAGGTCTAGTTTAGGTGAAAGATTTGATGTGAGTATCAATATAACAAAATAATCATAAACTGTGGGCTTATCACGAATTTAGTCTGGCTTTGGAACCGAGTTCCGTGCGGATTTGGAACTACAATATTTTAGATACTTTTTGTTAATTTTCGAACGTCTCGATCTTTCGTTCATTTGATAGATTGCTGGTGCTCGTTAGTCGTTAGTAAAAATTCATGATCCCGATTGCTAACGGATCCGTTTTACTTGTGACAGCTTGATTCGAAAGCCAGACTAATTTCGTGATAAGCCCACTGGTGTCTTTTTTAGACATTTTTAAACATCAGTTTTTTAAGTTATTATTATTCTATATATCATTTCACTGGTTTTAACTATTATCAGGTAACCCACATAGCTTGCGGTTACGGCTTCACGGTGTCATCAATAAAGACGAACAAACAGCATAAAGTATTTGGAACTGGTATAAACACTGACTCGCAGATTGGCTATCATTCGCCTCGAATTGGACATCCTTTGGAAGTTTTGTTAGCTCCGGCACCTATTTATGTGCCTTATAAATCGTTGGAGACTGATGTTATAGGTATGGTATATGTAGTAAATCCAGCTTGTGGATAGTCATGGCTGGTGGAAGTGGAGCGGATGCATATTTTTTGTATTGTAATCAATAGCAGGATGATTAGGATCACAAACTGCATCGAGCATAGACAAGGTGTCATGGGCATAGCCAGCCATGGGCTGCAGTCTAAAATAATATGTAACTAGCAAATACCCACGGTCTTACCCTGGTTAATTTTTTTCATACAAAAAGGTTACACCCGCACCCTATAGCACGCTGTATCTGTACGTATAATTTGGATTCTCCAAATCAGATAATTAAGTTGTTTAGGTTTGATTAGGTACCTTACAGGTTAGAGCCAGGGTGGGGCGCTTGCCCATGCAAGGTGTAAATGAAGTCATTACATCAAAAAGGGTGATAAGGTGGTGATTTTCACTACTTAAAGAAATTTCTATATTTCAAACACTAATAGTAATTATTTCATTTTCTTGATGTTGAATGTTGTGTTATTGCAGGCTTGGCAGCAGGGAGGGCGCACACGCTAATATTAACAGATAACGAAGGCGTGTACACAATGGGAAACAATGCCTATGGCCAATGTGGGAGGAGAATAAATGAAGATGAAAAATATGAGGGCAGCATGGTGTCACATAATATTCCTAACTTGGGTGGTGAGAAAATTGCTCAAGTCTGCTGTGGACAGGATCATAGGTGCGTTATTGGTCAGGTTCCTTACTTACCTAGCTTGTTAAAAATAACAATGGCTTGGCTTTGGTTGAGGATCCCAAAACTATATGAATAACGAAAAGGTTAGGTTAGAGTTAGCTCTAACCTTAGTACGAGGGCCGCGATAACTTGTCTTTTTTTTTTTAAATGACACAATTTAGAAAATAGATTTTACATGTAGTAATTCCTGGGGTCCTCAATTAAAGCGTTATCTAAATTTGTGTTTTTCTCATGGAATGTCACATATTTTTATGGACCTGCTTCTTCAAGTACTCTTTTCCATTTTTTAAATTTTTTTTATTAATTGGGTTGCAATAGAGTGGTTTTACTCGACAAAATAAATACAAATATAAATGAAATAAATTGTTACAAATAATTTGATTTAGCTGCTGTATACTGGCATTGTCCACTTACATACTAACGTCATAATAATATATAATAAATCTACTATGATGTAGAAGAATAGCTGCTGTATAGAAGTATTGTCATCATATTGTATACCTATGGGTAAACATAAAATGATATTGGTTATGTCCAACCGTTTTATCTATAACAGCCATTCTCATTGTGTGTTCTGCGGAACCCTAGGGCTAAAATACTGCGAAAAATACCTACCAAAGGGAGATTATAAGGTTACATCTGAATATTCCAACTAAATATTGCGTAATATTACATCATAAATACATATAAATCAGTTTTTTGTAATTATATTAAGGCTTTTTCCTTCGCCAAAAAAGTTTGAAAACCGCTGATCTATAAAGTATTCATTAAAGACTCATCGTAACATCCTCTCTTTCAGTTTATTCATAACGGAAACGGGCAAAGTTTACTCTTGCGGTTGGGGTGCTGATGGACAAACAGGTCTAGGTGTCTATGAAAATCAAAGTATACCAGCCAAAGTGAAGGGAGACGTGACCAGCGAGAAAATTGTTAAAGTCACGTCCACTGTTGATTGTGTATTGGCACTTAATGGTGTGTATTTTTTTATGTGTTAGTAATTAAATAGTTGCTTATAATAATAATAAAATCCTGATTGCACAAAATGGCACATATAGGCAAGCTTTATGCTAAAGGAAATTATTTAAAATTATTTTGCTTATAATTCCTGCTACAACATACACAAATGACTGAATGTTGTAGCGGGAATTATAAGCAAAATAATTTTAAATAATTTCCTTTAATATGCATTTCCGCAAACAACGCCTGAAACAACTAAGCTTAATGCTATTGTTATTGTAGTGTATGTTTGTTAATACATGCAACACTGTCTCGGGCATTTTCATAGCAACACCGGTGCGTCAGTACGACAGTCAGGTGTGACATGCATGGACGTCCGGGAGGCTGTGACTCTGTGTAGGCGAACCAGTGATATAAGTATAGAAATAGCATATATTTAACGCACTGTACAGATATGACATATGTTACCAACAGCTGAACACTCAAGTTGACCATAGAGTAGATTACAATTACAATACAAGACCATAGATTATAATTATTAATTGAATACTATTTTACTATAACAGTTATTATCTACCAGCCAGTGGCTTTACCTTTGTCAGTGTGAGTGGTGACATTCAGGTGTAATGAATAATAAGTTTTTTCTCTCTAACCATGTTATTTTTTTCCACAGAGCATGGTGAACTGTTCGGTTGGGGAAACTCGGAGTATGGACAGGTCCCAATGTCGATGAAGCAACAGCAGCAAGTGAACGTGTCTTATGCACTTGTGTCGTTTACGAAGGGGCTCGGGAAGATTGTTGACATTGCAGCTGGGGGTAGTTTCTGTATTATTTGCAATGGTTAGTTGTATTAAGTAATATGTGAAAATATTGTATGAAGCTCTGAAGAATCTATATGTATATGTCCCGAAATATTAATTTAATTATGTTGTTTTTGTGGCTTACCATCATGTTTACTCTTTACTGCTTCATTCAATACCTATAAAGAACGTGAGATGTTGGTTTAAATTAATAGGGAGTGAATGTATATAGCTATAATAAGCCACGAGAAGTCCTAAAGCAAATACATAATGTTCACGAATGACCCAAGACAACACTGGTTCATGGTTATAATATATTTTTACTCTATTGGCATTAAGTATGAAAATTGCCAGCCACTTGCTATCGTTAGGCAGAGAAATAAGGTCACTCTATGTATATAACATATATGACGTTAGTGTTCTAAGATCAGCTTGAAGGTAGCCAGCTATCTAATAATCTACAAGCCACCTATCCGTACTAAAGTTATAAACGTGAATGTGAGTTTGTTTGTTCGTTTTCACGCAACAACTACTTAATCGATCATCATGAAACTTTGTGCACATATTTTTGGAGGTACTAGAAGTAACATAGGATACTTTTTATTTTTTTTTTTACTATAGTTTCAACTGTTTGGTTATTACATTTTTATTGAAATGATCTCTGATACTTATTTAATGACTTAAATACGAGCGAAGCTGCAGGAAAAAGCTAGTTTATAATATTGTAGAAATGCAACCATATCATCAGACTGTTATAAAAGTATTTCTTTTCCAACAGATCAAGGCGACGTATTTGTTTGGGGATTCGGTCTTCTCGGTCTCGGGCCAAAAGTTCAGCACACACCAAAACCAACATTGATACCACCCCCACTGTTTGGCAGAAATGAGTTTAACCCGACATGCCAAGTAACAAAAGTCGCATGTGGTATTGGACATTTGGCTGCGATTACTAACACAGGCGACCTCTATACGTGGGGTCGGAATAGACACGGGTGTCTTGGTATTGGTCACATGAATGATCAACTTTTTCCTTTGAGAGTAGCGGTTGGGGCTCATGTACAGGATGTGTTTTGTAGTGTGGATCATACGGCCGCTTTGTGCAAGCCTTTTATGTGATGTGATTATTTTTTTAATATCATTAAAAATAAAGCTTTATATTGATAGGAAAACGTTTTTCATTTTGATTATACTCATACTTGTATACAAATGGTGTGTTATTTGCAAATATGATTTGTACAGGCTCTATAGGAGGAGGCTTAATAGCGATAAACCTTACAAAAGGCTATGTTAAAGTAATAAGAATAAACACAATTGTAAACCATATTAGTAAACTTATTCAGAAAGGCTTGAAATTTGACGAAGGGGTAAATAGTATGGCAGAAACAAATACGTCTGAAAATTTGTAACATAAAATACCAAGGGCTCAAGTACTAGGTTAAAAACCTGTGTTACCAGATGTTTCATTAAAAGATGGCAGATTTCAGGCCATCATAACTAGTGTTTTTTTTTGCCAGATATTTCAAAATTTAATTGTAATCATTGTGTGTTAATATATTAGAGTTGTATGGAATCAAAAACATGAATTTGTCATTTTATTACAAGTGAGAATTTAATAGTAATTGTTAAAGGTCTTTTTTTGGATAGTACAGGAATCAGAGCCAAAGTGTTGAGGTTTAAATATTTATTGGTTACATTGTGCTATGTTGATTGGAATGAACTGACTTGTCACTCAAGGAGCGTGTTTATATATGCCTCGAGTGACATGGAAGAGTGTAGTGTTTCAGCACATTCTGTGCGTGGTCCAGATACGTGATGTTACATAGCGTTTCAACACGTTCTGTCCTTCGTCCAGACGTGCCGTTACAGTAATCAATTTCCTATATAAAGCTTATAATAATGGATTACTACAATCAGTCATAGCTTTTAAATGTATACACTAGAGATGTTCCGACTAGTCGGTAAAGCCGACTATCCGGCCACTATCGTAGTCGGCGACTAATCGGCAAAAAGCGCCGACTATCCGGCTTCTTACTTCGTGTCTATTTCTCAATAAAATGTATGTGTTACTTCCTTGTAAAGAAAATATATTGATGACATTTATCAAACAAAATTAGTATCTTAATTAAAAAACAAATCAACATAATATTTAATGACATATATTGCAATTCTGCGTGATGATATTTGAAACTATCGTCAAACTAGTGAGCTGTAAAACTCAAAAAACTTTTTTTGTTATTTATATTTGTCCACATGTCAGTAGTGACTGAAATTGCAGCGAATCAGCTGTAAACGAAGCGTCACGGGAATCCCCTAAACTGTAGTCGGCTTATTTACAACCAACTAATCGGCTAGTCGGCCAATGTCATAATCGGCACATCTCTAGTATACACATTAAAGGACAAAAGATAATTGTGCTTGTTTTACATTTAATAGCTTTACATATTAAGAATCAACATGATGCATGATTCAAATTAATTTACAATTTCAGTATCCTGATAGTATGACAAAAAGGGTATTTTATTGGCAGACTCTATCTACCAGTGGTTCTCAACCTTTCACCATCTGACAAAATTTCTGTCTTGCCATGGACCACCAACTGTTTTGTGTTAATGTACAATAAATGTAAATATATATAAAATACATAACATTGTTTAAAATGATACTTATTAATGGAACAATGGAAATAGTATTTTTGTCTTTTTGTCAACAATTTTTAGGATGGCTTCGCGAGCAGCTTCGAGTGTTTCCAAGGATCACCGTTTAAGTATCACTACTCCATATGCGAATATTGTATTCAACTTTGTCCCAAAAATGAAAGCATACATACATATATATCTAATTATCTTAAAATATTCATCTAAATCTTATACTAACACTAGATACACTAAACTTTTACAAATATAACAGTTTGTTGTGATTTCTTTTATAGTAATTCTTTAAGCAATAGAATTACTCCACATCTGCTATTGTTTGCATTCATCATGTGACGGCTCCAACGTGCGGAAATCCCTCCAAGTCGGAGGCAACATGGACGTATTGTGAAGGTGGCAGGTGCACCTCTTACACGGCTCACTGAATAAATTCACATAACTATGTAACCATGTCATCAATGACCTCACAGCTAAGTCGGGTAATGTTGGGCTGTAAAAGTGCAGCATAGCCGCATGCGCATTCTCAGTTATCTTCCTAAATACATGGTGTCTGGATTCCGTCCACAAGTCCAGTGTCTCGCCATAACCTTTAACCATTACCCACTCCATCAGCAACCCTTTAAACGCCACAACTGCCTTCAATACATGACTCAAATTGATCTGCACAACGGCATTACTGGCAAAAGGACGAGATATTGTTATTTTCATATCGTTGAACGACCTATCTATAGTGTTTATTACATTATCAACTTGCGCTGGTGACACGTTATGGTTGCTTTGCAGTTTGCCGCGTCTTTTCGTGCTCCCGGAATTTATATAAGAGCGTTTTAACGAGTTTTGACTTAGTAGTGAGTGCGCAAACGTGCTGTATTCGTGTATCTTGTCTGTCCACTTGTAGCTGTTTACCAATTGTGTATACAATGCTTGACGATCGGGTGTAGTTTCCTGACTCAAGTACGTAGTGTTTCCCAAATTAAATGGTGTCGTAGGAATAGACAGGACGTTCACAACCGTTTCTAACTCGCGAAGATTAACATTTACACTGGATAATAATTCTTGCAGCTCTAAAAGAAACTTTTCTTTTCCATCTTCACCGTGGTCGGCGCGAAGACCGTTGGATAGGGTCTCAAAGACGTGACTTACACTGGAACGTAACGTTCGGAGCAACATCAACGAATTGTTGAGTTGCTCCATGTTAGTAGGAGGCGGAGCTGGATTATTCATTTTGTAGAAATCCTTAATAAAAACAACCGCGTAAAAATTTAGAGAAAACGCTAGAAAAACAAAAATGACAGATTGACATTGACAGTAGGAATGTTAACGTTTCGTTCGCTGTATTTAGGAATAACAAGCCTTATGTAGTTTGATTATTAATTTACGTTGAACGGCCTTTACTTTTTATTTTAAAATATTATAATTATATTAATTTTATTAATAATAAATACAACAAATAATTTTTATTCTAGAACCTCAGTATGTGTAGAAAGGAACGTAGATGTCTACTTTGGAATTCGCGACAACTCTCCAAACTCGATTCAGTCCAGTTAAATGAAAATATTAAAAATTGTGAATAATATAAAATAGAGTCTAATCTTTTAACAGTGTTACTATAATAATATTTGTGTTTGAAAATAAATGTAATAAAAAGATTAAAGTACATATTTTACACTGCGCTTAACTGTTTCAAAATAATGTCATCGACTTTATATAATCCCTCAAGGGACTGTGTTGTTGAATTCTCGATGTAAATGAGTAAAGTTGTATCCAAATTGTGACTTATAAATTCAGTTGTAAGGTCACTTTGTATAATTTTGGGCGGATATTTGTTTTTGCCTAGTTTAGGGATCTCGTAGAACTTTATTTATTTTCTTCAACTACCGACGCGTCTTATTTGGTGATATATATTTAAATAGCTTGTGAAACTTCCTGACTTCCTTCCGTTTATTCACTTTCATTTATCCGTCACCGCGTTTTAAATATAATATTTAGTTTGAAATGGTGGTGCATCTCATTTGAAATAATAAAAGATAAAAGCGTATATGCCAAATAAAATATGCATGAGGGAATGAGAAAGAAAATATGTCGAGTGAATAAATAAAGAAGGAATGGTAATAATTCTCCGACGAGCGTGGCGTGTTACAAAATCAAGAGGGTATTTTTAAATTTAAAATTTTACTTTAAATATGCAAAATGTCTTTTATCTCATTGTTTTTTCAGCTTTGAGCTTAAATTTAAACTTTTATTATCAATTGTTGGGATATTAAAATTGTTTATCTATATTTGTTCATGATATTATACAGCTGTTGTTGAAGTTCAGTGGTCGGGCTTGCTTAGAGGATTATTGAGCGTAAGTGCGCTGCAACCAACATGTGCAGCAATAATCCTGAGCTCGAGCGTGCTAGGTGTATTCAGCGACCACCTGCTGCAGCTTTTATGGGGGATATTGGCAACAATACACGCAATCCCCACTCTAATGTCACCTTCATTGTAGGGGATAATGTTTGGTTGAGTATCTTGACAATCTAAAATCGATTAGGTCATAATGTGAGGGTAATTGCGGGTGTCTCTCTGTGCAGACGAGTGGCTTCGACCTTGCGCCTCGTGCCCTACATCGCGGCGTCCCGGAAATATTTACACGCCATCCCTGAGATATAGCGATTTTGATTTTACAGGGGACGAAGTGACGTCCCGGATAACCCTCGTCGCTCGCGGGCGGGCGGGCGGCGCACCTGCGCAAGCAGCCAGTCCCGCGCCGGGCGCCGCGAGGGCCGGCCGCGCTGTAGCTGTCTCGACTGCCCGCTCATGAGCGCGCCGGATTGCTAGCGCAGCGTGCGCGGGTGTGGTATGCCCGCGCGTCGCCGCTATGGCCCCGCTGATCGCGGCCTTGGCGCTCCTCGTGTTCTTGCCCGGTGAGTGAGATCCCTTGTTCTATCGGCTCCCACGTGATTGTTTATCAATTAAGAATCAATAATGTGATGTGCATGTGATCGGATGCGAGGTGTCTTCCAGGTGGTAAAGCATGCGGCGTCAGGTAACATAGGGTAGTGTTCAGACGGGCGTCGGTTATTGTTCGAAATCTGCGGGTAGTATGCGATTTTGCGCACGGATGTGCCGCGACGCAGTTCAAAGACGACACTGAAATCGGATCGTAAAATAAACGGTAAAAAGGTCTGTAGACGAAGTATTACCTCCGTTCTAAGCAGTAACAACTCGAAAACGAACCCGAGTAAAAAAGTTAGTGAAATAAAAGAAGGCTCCTATTGCGAGATGGGTTTATCTTTGTATTTTCCCGCGCTGCCGTCTCGGGCCGCCGTAAATGTGTTTAAGTGAAATGAACCTGTTTCCCCATTTTCGTATCTTCATTTAGGAATATTTCGCATTCAAAGTTTGAGGATCAAGAGGACACTTTTGAGTGGTGAAAGGAGTTGTTGCTCGGAAATAATTACGCCAGCGTGCCGTCGTCATGAGTCTGCAAACTGTGCTCCATTTCATCCTTTTGTGATGCCCGTTTGTGTGAATAACTTCTCATTGTAGTTAGTTGTGGAGAGAGAGGGAGAATGGACATTTCCAGAGGGGTCTGTAGGTGGTATACTGACTGATGAGGGTGGTTACTAAGTATACTGTCCCGAGGATTGTGGGATTCACTTATGATTAACGGGGAACGCATTCATGTTTGGCTCTACGATTAACATCTACATAATCCATTTAAATTCAAATATTAATTAATATTATTTCCTTAACCTTTAACTACTGAGGTGGATTTAATTTCATGTAAACACTGACATGGCGGCCTCAGAGTCCCGTACATATATGAGCTTGTATTTAAAAATCTTTACGGTTCTTAGTGTTTAATATTTAGCTTCAGTGGATGTATTTAAATAAAATAAAATATATTTTTTTATAATTTATTTGTATATAATTAACTATCATTTCTCAATTATTTAGAAAACACTTAGCATTTTTTGAAAAAATATCACATGTCATTTTATGAAGAGTAATTCAAAAATTTTATTTTTTCAAAACCTGAGAGGCCCATACCTCAGCAGTTAAGGGTTAATTTAACACTATGTTCTATTATATAGTGTCACTCAACGTCTATTCCGCATCACTGTTCCAGAAAACAGACATTACTCAGACAGTCTTTTACTCGTAACACGTTATATCGACAAAGAGTTAGCAACTCAAAGGATGTTTTTGATTCACTTGTTCACAAAGAAACATACCTTCTATTGTAGTTTTTTATATTTTATATTCTGCTAACTAAACTAAAGAAAAATTCGAGAAAACATATTGGTGTTTACCAGGATTGGTCCTTTTCTATATTTGAATACTTTTACTAATCAAAAATCTGTTTTTCCATGTACGTACAGACAATAAGGTTTAATATATTTATTTACTCAAAAATAATTACACAAATTTATTTAATTGAGATACTTTTATAAAATTTATAAATAAACATAACGTACATATACTAAATACTCGTATATCGTATTATACTAGAATATTTACAACACCATTACAAGGCACTCAGACCCATTATATGTTTCTTCAATTCATATTTAAATTTGGAATTATTTTTATTATTAGTTATATTAATCGGCAATTCATTATAGATCTGCGCTCCTTGCACCATAACACTTCTTTTTCCATACGTAGTTCTAGCTCCCGTTTTATCTGAATTTTATTTCGTGTGTTGAATTCATGTGTTTTTTTGTCGAATTTAATTTTTGTATTTATTTGATTGTGTGACTGATTATTCAACATTTGGTTTATAGTACAGTAATGCCCCGCTTTACGCGAGGGATACGTTCCGGAAAAAACTGAAATTCCCGCGACCATAGAGAAGTTGATGACTACATTATGTTTATACGCACTCTTTCGCGTAATGCGGGGCAATTGAGCGCAAAATTTGAATTTCGCGTTATAGTGAAACCGCGCATCACGGGGTCGCGTAAAGCGGGGCATTACTGTACTTAATATTGTTTCACTACTTTATATACTATCTGTCACCAAACCAAGCTTTCTATACTCGGATTGCCATACAAAGGTCAAGTAATTACCAAATTATTACTAAAATTTGAGCATAAACTTAACTTGTAATATATTCCCTCGTTGTCAATAATTAATTAAAAACGGATGACAGTAATAGGGAACCTGCATTAATAATTTTGTGAGGTATCCGAGTGAAAAAATCTTCATATATATAAAGGAGTCATAAATGCAGTTTCAAAATGTTACAAAATTAAGCACGTTTTAAATAGAATAACAATCGAAATGAATGTGATAGTAAGCCGTATAGGTAGGCTTATGTCAATTAAATATTTTAAATGTTTAATACCGTTTTTACTGTGGAATAAATATAAATTTATATGAGTTTCTGAAACTGAAATTAAAGAAAATATATTTTCAGTAATTATTTCATAACTTTTTATAAATTCCTACATAAACATGGAGTTGTGTCAAAACGAGCATAGACAATCGCGGCACGACCAGAGATTATAGAGGCAAATTTCAAATATAATTTCCTTACATATTTAGAGAAACTTAAGTGTAATAAAATTGCTGATTAAAATGGATTAAAAATATATAATTATCACAATGCATTGTGGCAATAGAAAGACAAGAAGAAACAAGAAAGATGACACTGACAGTCAAACGTCAAAACCTCAAATCTTCTTAAATAAGTATTTTCGGCCTTTGGAATAGACCGCCACACATATATTGTAGTAATTATATCTTCTTAGAAGAAAGTTATGAGTGAATTAAAATCAAAAACGATTTCACTATTGAATGAAATATGATATAATGCAGAACGTTCTCATAAACTTTTATTATTACTAATATTTTAAATTGTTCTGAAAATTATTTCATGTCACATAAAGCTGGTATTTCCCACTTAAGCTTTTTTTTTGTTTAGCGTGTGTAAAAACGTCTTCATCACAGTAACTCCAATCTTTAATTTCAGTTCAATCAGTCGAAAATCTAAGAAGATTTTTTTCACATTGATGTTATATTTTATTTTAGCTGTTGCCCCCGGGTTCGCTCCCGTTAAGAAGTATTATTATTAATTAGGTATAGTTTTTGCGGCTTTATTTTTGTTTAGCGTGTGTAAAAACGTCTTCATCACAGTAACTCCAATCTTTAATTTCAGTTCAATCAAAAATCATAAGATCAAACTTTTTTTAAATTTATTTATAAATTGGAGCTTTACATAAATCTATAAAACTTAAAATTAAAGAAGAGGAGCCGCTGATGATCTATCTAAAATCAAACTTGTGTGGATTTGAAGTAGCTATTCTAAACAGCAAGAAAAAGGTTGGAATATTTTATTTAAAGGCGCAATGTTGTTCTTTTGAAATTAAATCGAAAGGACCAGCTTTTTCGATTAGTTCGGTTTCGACTTTACCTGTGCCCTTAGAAAATTGGGATGTCCTTTGAATGTGAATTAGGTGCAAACGGGAGAAGCTCTATCTTTACCTTTCGGCGGGAAATGCGTGCTACTTGTAACAAAATATTTTCCTATAATGTCCTACTTCTTATCCACTTTTACTGTAAATTCACTTAATTGAGATAAAAAAAATTATAAATAAACATAGACTAAATATATCTTATATGCTACTAGACTAGAATATTGACAACACCATCACAAGGCACTCAAACTCATTATATGTTTTTTTTTTAAATTCATATTTAAATTTGTAAATATTTATATTATTAGTTATAACAATCGGCAATTTATTATAGACCTGCGTTCCTTCCACCATAACACTTCTTTTTTCATATCTTTTCTAAATTTGAATTTAATTTAGTATTTTTATTTTTTATCTTAGTGATACTCATGACAAATAGACATTCCTGGGATAAATTGACGACGTCTGAATCTAGTGTTTTAATTCATGATTCATTTGTCCTGACACTTCAGAGGGTATTTTGTCTCCTTTACAGCTGAAAATACTTAAAGAAGATTTTAGGTTATGACATATGTTCTGTCACTGTCATCTTTCTTTTGTTTTTGTTACAATGCATTCTGATAATTATATATTCAATTCGTTGTAATCTGCCTTATTATTACACATCATTTACATGTTTAGTTTACTTATATTTATTGTATTATGTTTATATCTTAATTATAAATATTCCTAAATTGCATTGCACGATACTAACACTGCTTTTTCTATGACAATTGGTTATCTGGAATAAATTACTTTTAGTGATATTAAATTACATTAGCATTATATAAAGCAATAAAGCATTTATTATTATTATTATCAGCATTTCCCAATATATGTCAAGAATGTATACAATAGGATGCCAATGCCCCTATACAGCAGCTATTCTTCTACATCATAGTAGATTTATTATATATTATTATGACATTAGTATGTAAGTGGACAATGCCAGTATACAGCAGCTAAATCAAATTGATAATTATTAAATTAATAAATTTATTTCATTTATATTTGTATTGACGAGTAAAAGCGCTATATTGGAGCCCATTTACTAGAAGTAAATAAATAAAAAAATAAAAAAGAATGTAACATATTATTCAAAACACATTCTTTTTCGTTTTTTATTAATGACGAGTTTCTTGTGATCTTCTTCTCGTCATACGCCTTTCCGAAATCACGGTAGAGTCTAACGATGAGCAAGCGCACGCCTTTAGTGCCTATGCTAATAAACGATTTTCATTTCATTTCTATTAAAGACCTGCCAATGTCACGTAAACCTTTATGTCAAAAACAACTACTGTTTTCTACATTGATATTGGCCACGTAAGAGCGACTCCTATCTCTAGCTGCTATTAATCACGTGTCACATACATTTATTGTTTGTGTGTCTCACGTTTTGTGTTTTTGTTCTCTTAATTTATGTGTTTACTTGTATAGATAGTATTTCTGTTTATTCGCTCATTTCGGAAGAAAATAGTTAATTACTTCTAAATTGCTAATATAATCATCAGATTAACAGGAAATAAATCACTAGGAATTTGTAAAATACAGAGTAACCTAATGTAACGATTTCCTCGATTTAACATATTTTTCGAAATCCCCTAGAACTGCCCGTAAGAGCTAATGCAAAATATACCTTTACATTACGAATTACCTTTTTATAACGAATTTTAATTCTTTGCAAAATATAAAAAGAAAGTATTATTTTTACCTATTTTTAACTATAATCGGGAAAGCAGATTAGTACTAACGTAAAGCTGAAATTAATAATTTTTTTAAACCTTCTTAAAACGAATCGTAGACCAACCTAACCTCATTGTAACAAATTATTTGATATAACGAATTATTTTCTGATTCTCTTTAGCATAGTTTACGATTCTATAAAGGACATACATACAAACATTCATTTTTGTATTATGTATGTATTATTATTATTTCTGGATTATTAGTAGATAAGTTACTATGCGGTTTAGCAACATCGCAATTCCAGCTACACTATGTTTCGAGGTGTTCGCGCAGACGTTGAAAAAGATACAGAGATATTTGTGGCGCAAAATATTCTAATAAAACGAATAAATCTAATTAGACTATAAGTTATGTCTTTATACGAACGTTTGTTACAAATTAATTACTGTAGAATTTAGCGGCGTCTTTGTTAGAATCACATAAATTTGTTCAAGTGAACGAGCCTGAAACGAAGGGACCCCGTTTATGGAGGGTGACGATTCCCGCTTGCAAATAAACTCACACTTCATGTATGAATTAAGTTTTCCTAGTTTCAGATTTACAGCCGAATACTCAAAAGCCTTCATGGTAACAAATAAGGAAGTCTAGTAAAATCAAGCAGGTTTTTCATAAGACTAAATACTTGAGTATTTTATTGCTAATGATTTCGTATTTATTCAGAAACTAGCTGTTGCCAGCGACTTCGTTCGCGTAGTAATGAAGATATAAAGTACTATGAAGTTTAAATTTTAACATGAAAAAGCAGTTATTGTGATATAACTGTAATAGTTAGACATGCGGTATCGCAGAATTTTTTGTAGATATTGATGTCCTCTATAAAACTGTAGTACATCACTTTGCTCTATTGTCAATAATTTCCGCAGCGTACGCAATATAATGTTTTTTTTTCACACTTTGGGTTACATTATTGAAGCTTTCATACGGATCCCTAACGTTTTTAAAAATATTCTATAGTTTATGTTCATCAGGGATAATGTAGGATTCTAATGGTGAAGGAATTACATACAAACAATCAAATGTTTCCTCTTTATTATATTAGTATAGATGTGAATGTATTCTAAAAAAACCTTTATGGTATAATTTTTTTTGACATCTCATATAGGTTCAGATTACCAGCCTTTTAAAATGTGGGAGGTTCTCATGTCCCACCCCCACACTTCAGGTCCTAATTTATCTAGACTTTAGTTAATTATGTGTACATTAAGTTTAGTGTAGTTAGAAGTTACGTAATTTAAATTTATGGGACTATATGCGATGATAATGGCTGAAAATAATATTTAAAAAATAAACATTTCTGTGTTGGAGGAAATTATTTTGCTTATAATTCCCGCTACATTAGGTCGATGAAGGAAAATAGTCTCCACCAAGGTTCAATAACTTGTCTCAAGTCTTGTCTTGTCTTGAGATAAGTTATTGAATGTTGATGGTGGTTATTTTCCTTCAAGGACTTAATGTAGCGAGAATTATAATCAAAATAATTTTAAATAATTTCCTTTAATATGGATTTCCGCAAAGTAACGCCTGAAACAACCAATTATATTTCTGTATTGGCTGTTAACCACAGGTTATATAGAATGCTGGATGTGTGTGAAGTTAGCCCCCCCTTTCGAAAATTTAAAAAAAGTAATCGGAGTTCTGGGGGCCCCCCTAAGAGTTCTAGAGTTCTCTATTAATTAAAAAAATAGTTCCGTTCATTAAAGTGGTCAAAACACTAATTAAAGTTTAGAGATAAATTCACTAATTCCGACTTCAAGATGCTATAACTTTTTTATTTTTGCTCTGATCAATTTCATTTCTTCAGCGAATTGATAGAAGCTCTCCACTTTGAGAGTTCTATCAATTCATAGAAGAAATGAAATCGATCAGAGCTAAAATAAAAAAGTTTTGGGTGTTTGACAAAAGAAATTTTAAAATTTGCAGTTTTTGTTAGAAAAAAAAATTTATTTTTCAATAATCACTTATTTTCTTCGGAGTTCTGTTGGCCCCCCCAAAAGTTCTATCGTTTTCTAGAAGAAATCAAGTAGATCGGAGCTAAGAGAAAAAAGTTATAGGCTTTTGAAATTCAATATTTTTAAGTTAAGGTATAAAAGGAAAAAAAAATTTTCTTAAAAATCAGCAATTTTCTTTGGAGTTCTGGATACCACTTTGAGAGTTCTATCAAGTTGTCGAAGAAATCAAATCGATCAGAGCTATAATAAACGACTTATAGGTCTTTGAATTGAATTTTTTAAATTATGCAATTAAATGAAAATTTTTTTTTTCTGAATTCAGTAATTTTCTTTGGAGTTCTGGATACCACTTTGAGAGTTCTATCAATTCATAGAAGAAATGAAATCGATCAGAGCTAAAATAAAAAAGTTCTGGGAGTTTGACACAAGAAATTTTAAAATTTGCAGTTTTTGTTAGAATTTTTTTTTTATTTTTCAATAATCACTTATTTTCTTCGGAGTTCTGTTGGCCCCCTCCAAGAGTTCTATCGTTTTCTAAAAGAAATCAAGTAGATCGGAGCTAAGAGAAAAAAGTTATAGGCTTTTGAAATTTTATTTTTTTACGTTAAGTTATAATACGAAAAAAAAATTTTCTTAAAAATCAGCAATTTTCTTTGGAGTTCTGGATACCACTTTAAGAGTTCTATCAATTCGCTGAAGAAATGAAATTGATCAGAGCAAAAATAAAAAAGTTATAGCATCTTGAAGTCGGAATTAGTGAATTTATCTCTAAACTTTAATTAGTGTTTTGACCACTTTAATAAACGGAACTATTTTTTTAATTAATAGAGAACTCTAGAACTCTTAGGGGGGCCCCCAGAACTCCGATTACTTTTTTTAAATTTTCGAAAGGGGGGGCTAACTTCACACACATGAATGCTGGGCTTAATTTCCAATACTTACGCTTTGAGAAAAGCAAATTTTCTCGTCTGTGGCTTTACGAAATATCCTTTTTGTTATTACAATAAATTTTGTTGGCTTATTCAATGTAACGCTCTACCGGACATGGAAGGCAAAGTTTCCGCTTCTTTATTTATTGTTTTTTTTTTATGTTAACCGATATTAAATAATTTGTTAGCGACTTCTTTTATAATTTATTCAAGGAGTCAGTTTAACCCTTTATTAAATTACTAGCTTTTACCCGTAACTTCGCTCACATTTAAGTCATTAAATAAGTATCAGAGATTATTTCCATAGAACTATACTCAATATTTTTAATAAAAAATATCCTATGTTACTACTAGTGCCTCGAAAAATATGTGTACAAATTTTCATGATGATCGGTTAAGTAGTTGTTGCGTGAAAACGTAATAAACAAACTCACATTCACATTTATAATATTAGTAGGGATGTCATATTTGACAAATTATTGCGTTATTTAAAAAGTAGAAATTTATTATGTTGTAATTACCAAATTCGCTTATACAAATTTATTGTCGAAGTTTTTTCATTTTTATTTTTAGTTTATTGCTTATCATTAATATAAACAAACCGAAAGAAAGCATTTAAAATACGTGGTTTAGTAAGATGTTTGCAAGAAACAAAATGTTTATTCAAGGGGCACTACCGACGCAATATTTCACATCTTTATTCATCCTCTATTGGTACAACTGAACGTTTTGCGAGAAATAATTTATTATCCCACTAACGTCCAATAAGAATTACGTGTGTATTGCGCACTGGTGCCCTTCTCCTTTGACTTAAGTTGCTACGAGACCCATTGAGATTGTCAATTGTAACCTTTTAGTAATTGGGCTCCAATAGAGAGCTTTTACTCGTCAAAATAAACTATTACAATCAATTTGATTTAGCTACTGTATACTGGCATTATCCACTTACATACTAATCTCATAATAATCCTCCTAATATTATAAATGTGAATGTGAGTTTGTTTGTTACGTTTTCACGCAACAACTACTTAACCAATCATCATGAAACTTTGTACAGATATTTTTGGAGGCACTAGAAGTAACAAAAATAAATTTATTTTTTACTACAGTTTTCACAATTGAGTTTCAGCTGTTTGGATTTTTCTATATTTATAATTATTTCCGTCTGTCATTTTTATATATGCAGTATAAAACTATTTCAAATTTTTGAGGTTAGGTGTCATTATTGTGGTTAGATGTCACTTTATTACAGAAGTGTGATAGGCATTGTCTGTTGACTAAAATATGAAACATCTTTAAACTTCATAATACTTTATATCTTCATAATTACGCAGACGTAGTCGCGGGCAACAGCTAGTATATAATAAATCTACTATGACGTAGAAGACTAACTGCTGTATAGGGGCATTGTCATCCTATTTATATGTCTATAAGTAAACATAAAACATAGAAGTTCTATTGTTGTATGCAAACACAAATAAAGCGACGAGTAAAATATATAGTATGAATTTTAAATTAATTACATTACGTTCGCGCATATTCTAAGACTGCAGATGATGACTTAATAGAAATAGGTATTGATCTTCCAAATGGAATTTAACTGTAATCCTATTGGTCACGGGGCATGAGGTTGCAATCTCAAGTTTTTTAATAAGCGTTCAAAGCTCTCTAAGCTTAAGTTTGCTGGATGGTGTTCGAGTTAGCAGTTGAAATTGGCTTCACGGTTACCAACGTTCAAATTTTAAGTTATCGTTAAAATTCCTGATAACCACTCAGAGTTAGTAGGACTTTGTGAAATTTTTTATCTGGTTTTAAAAAAATCAAAAATCTTTACTTCATATACTAGATCTTTTAGGCCCTTGCTCTTAATGTAAATAAAGCTAGTACCTAAGTATATAAGCACACCAATATACACACAATCATCTCAGTCACACTAGGTCAGCCATTCCCAAAGTGGTGTTCCGCGGAACCCTAGGGCTAAAATACTGCAAAAAATACCTACCAAAGGGAGATTATAAGGTTACATCTAAATATTCCAACTAAATATTACGTTACGTAATATTACATTGCAATATGATTATTCATAAATACATATAAATCAGTTTTTTATAATTATATTAAGGCTTTTTCCTTCGCCAAAAAAGTTTGAGAACCGCTGCACTAGGTTGTCATCAATAATAGTTTTCTTTGTTTCTTGTTATAACTAATCCTATTTGAAAAATTATTTTAGTGCCTGATAACCCGTTAAGGAAGGTTATAGGCTATATAACCAACTCTACGACCCATTCAACCTGAGCTGTAACCATAAACCTGACAATCAGGTAAACTATAAAAACTGGTAAAATCTGCAAACTTTACGAAACGTAAAATTAAATTAATCAAAATAAATGCATAAAGACTTTTAAATTAATTAAATTACTTTTTTTGTACAATTAATTACTTTATAATTAATTGTGTCAGGCGTTACTTTGCGGAAATCAATATTAAAGGAAATTATTTAAAATTATTTTGCTTATAATTCCCGCTACATTAAGCTGATAAAGGAAAAGAACCTCCACTAACATTTAATAACTTGTCTCGACGCGTTTCCCCACTTCACGTGGCATCATCAGGATACGTGTGGTCGTCGAGGCGAAGCCGAAGCAAAATAATTTTAAATAATTTCCTTTAATTACTTTGTAATGTGTATACCAATTTCTTTATTTAATTTGGTTTGTGTTGAGAAAATAAGTATTGGAAGTAGAAAGAAGATCTACCTTATACGAACCGAAATGCTTTCTTGACACGTCTGCCCTTGTTTTGATGTCGCTGGTTCAATTGCTCTACACATGCAAATGTTCGGTTCTGCGTTTTCTTCGATAGCACTATATTAGTCTTTTTATTCCGAGTCGCGAACGTCACCCACCTTGGTATTAACTTTAAAGATTAAGAAGAAGCTAAGAAGAAACTGAATTTTAATTCAGAGAAAAAATAAATCTTTATATAAAAATATATAGCTACCTACTTATATAACATTAAATTCTATCAAAAATCCTTCTAGTAAGCCAAGCTCAAACACTAGTTTAACTAAAATATTATTTTGTTTTGTTATTTTTTTTATATTTTATGTATATTATTATTTAAAGATATGCTCCAATGGATAGTGGGCCTTAGGGATCTCGTTTTTCTTAGAATTTATCAAGCGAGGGCAAATGGAATTGTTATTCTTTGAACTTTCAAGTTTTAATATCAGCGTTTGGTTTTTGAACGTTGCAGACATTTTTTACATGATTTTTCCCGCCCCGAGGCTCGGCTCCTTTCTGGACTCACTCACTCTTTACGTTATTGTACTTTTTTCTTTTTGTGTTAGCGAAACGCTCCCGTTTTGAATTTCAAATTCTGTTAAGCGGGTAAACCGGTCGCGGGCTTCTTCTGAGCGAACTGTAATAAAACGCGCTATTTCGCCATTTTTGTGAACTTTGCTAAATTGGCGCGCTTTCCTTGACGCTCTCAGGTGTCACTTATTAAGGAGAATTTTAATAATTTATCTCGGAATTTTGTTAAGTAAATACATTACATATAATTTTGTATATTGCTAGAATACAAAATGCGAATTTATTTTGCTAAAAATATCTCATGAAATTTGTATTTCAACTTTTTCTTTTTTCGAGTTTACCATTATTTGACATACACATGTGGCGGTTGTTTTTACAAATTAAGAAGATTTTAGTTTTTTAACATTTGATGTGTCACGTCTTCTTTTGTTTTTCTTCCTTGAAATTGTGATTTATATATTTTTAATCTATTTTAATCCGCAGTATTATTTCAGCATAGGATAAATGGCCATAATCTATACTAATATTATAAAGAGGAAATATTTGTATTTTTGTATGTGTGTATGTTTGTAACGAATTGGCTCAAAAACTACTGGACCGATTTCAAATATTCTTTTACCAATTGAATGATACATTATCACTGATCAATATAGGCTGTATGAATTACAGGAAAAAATTTAGCAGAGAGGTAGTTAGTAGACATGCTCTAAGAAAGGATTTTCTGTTGATTGAAATGTGAAACATCATTAAACTTCATAGTACTTTACATCTTCATTACTACGCAACAGCTAGTAAGGTATATATTGGTTGTTTACCTTGAGGCTAGTTTCAGAATAAAAGCATGTTCTTTCGTTCCGGAATGTTCCTCCCTCAGTTACAGCAACACCGAATTATTCTCGTTGTATCTCCTCCACTTTTTCCTCCATTTTGTTTCGTTAATTAATCCGTCTCCCTTGCCGTATTTATTCACTATGTAAAATGACTTGCTATTTTTCTTTTTCGGACTAATTATACATAAAAAAGAATTGAACAATGAAGTCTACGTTCTATGTTAAATAGTAATACGGTAGAAATATAGATTTTTCTTTCCACATACATGCACGTGGATCGAGAATAATTGTAGCCAATAGAGCAGTGGACTTATTAAATGAAAACTCTTGAAAATTCTATGTACACTATATTATCAATCTCTTATAATCTAAGCACACACATCCGTTCCCATTCGCAACCAACATCCAAGTCCTCATTCGAACGTCCCTCGCGTTCCTCTTTTGTTTCATTCCAAATTCAAATTTACAGTTTTATTTATAAAAATATATACACTATTAACATCGCCGCCGCAACCTCTTTTCTGTCGAGAACAATAATCCTTGACCAAATCGTTCCGTATTATAACAATTATTATAGAATTTATTATTTTCAGTGATGTTACGTTTTAAGTAAATTATTCACAAGAATTGGCTTATTGTATTTAAAAAACATAAACAGTCGTGGGACTGCCGATAGAAGTGAAAACGGAACTATTAAGTTAAGAGTAATTGAAACTATACGCAAAAATTATATGAAATTTTTTAAAAATATATTCGTTGTTTTCATTATTCATTTATCTGTATAAAAATATTAATATGTTTCATACTCACTTTTATACTGAAGTCAATGAATTTAAAGTCAATAAATAAACAGTAATCCTTCAATTAAATAATTACAATAATAGCCAAATTAAAAATTCACTTAAATAAAGTCTGGCTCTCCATAGCTATAGATATACTATTATCATTAGCATGTCGGTGACGCGAACCGAGGATTTTACCCTCTACCAAAACGCTCAACGCGCCTAAAGAAGTTTTCACTTCAAAAAAAGAGATTGTTCATTTATTTAGGCTATGTCATTGACGTGCCACTCTCACAATAGAAATCCAAGCATCCAGTTATGTACAATAACATATTAATGTAAATCATAACATAATAAGAGAGATACAATGTGAGTAAATCCCTACTTTTAATATAAATGTGAATGTGAGTTTGTTTGTTACGTTTTCACACAACAACTACTTAACCGATCATCATGAAACTTTGTACACATATTTTTGGAGGTACTAGAAGTAACATAGGATACTTTTTATTAAAAAAAATATATTTTATTATAGTTTACAACTGACTATAGTTTCTGCTGTTTGGAATTTTTCTATATTTATTTTTATTTCCGTCTGTCATTTATAAATGCAGTATAAAACTATTTAAATTTTTGAGGTTAGGAAACATCAAGCAAGAAAATATAGTTATCATATTGATTCATTTCTATTGAAATGATCTCTGATACTTATTTAATGACTTAAATACGAGTGAAGCCGCGGGTAAAAGCTAGTCTATATATATAAAACTCAAAAGTGATCTATCAACGCACAGCCCAAACCACTGGACGGATCGGGCTGAAATTTGGCATGCAGGTAGATGTTATGACGTAGGCACCGCTAAGAAAGGATTTTGATCAATTCTACCCCCAAGGGGATAAAATAGGGGATGAAAGTTTGTATAAATCTTATTAGATTTTCGACTGATTGAACTGAAATTAAAAATTGACAGATATGTGGTTAATAGCTGGAGCAAGTTTTCAATTATGACCCACGACAGGAATGGTGATAACTACTTAACACACGTTAAACAAAAGTAAAGCCACACAAACTAAACCTAATTAATGATAATATTTCTTAACGCGAGCGAAGCCGCTGGCAAAAGCTAGTAACATATAAATATATAATAACATAACGAAGGTTCCGAACATTTTTTTAAAATTCATTCAGTTTGCTTTGTGCTATCAATGAATGCATCTAAATTGAAACACTTCAATCTTAACTGAAAGAAAATACGTTTTCAGAGCGCCTGAATTAGATGTGAAATCTATCGGAGATTGTTATCCAAACCAAACAGACAACTGTTTAAAATAAATGAATATTGAATTGTAATTCATTCATCATTAAAATATATTTAGAGTTAGTGAATCTAATAAACTTGTTCGTTTGATATATATATTTTTTTGACATGAGGATTTACGTGTGAATTAAAATTTTATAATTTCTTATTAAATACTCGACATTGGCAGATTATTATTATTGATATATAATATATTTTATTATCAAATCGATTATGTTTTATATAAAGAAATAAATGTACATCTAATAAATAAATATACTTTTCTATATTTTGTGTTATTTAAAAGTTGCGTATTTGATTGGTTTTTGCTAATCACGGCCGCCATATTGGATTTGAAAAAAAAACAAAAGAACGGAAGTCGCGCGAATTGCGCAGAAAAATACGATTCGAATGATATTGTTGTTGAAAATAAAGTGAAGCAATGTTTTTAATTCTGTAATTAATCACTTGTGAAGTTTTTAAAACATAACTCCACTTATAACATTAGTTGTATAATAAATATAACGTGTTATAATGACACCCGGATTGACATACTCGTATAGGTTACATGTTTGTGTGTGTAAAAAGGCCCGGAGGGGGTCCGTGGGGAGCTGTCTGTTTGTTTTGTACCCACTATCACATGTTTCAGTTTATCTTTCCACCAAGAAGAGCATGTTCCAACCCCTGAAAACTATAGTTACAGACGCGAAATGTCAAGGGAATTTGGCAGAAGTTATTTCATTAGAACTGTTTAGTTTTGTAGTTTACCTTTAATTATATCTTTTTTTTAGGGCGGGGCACGAAAACCTCCCACATTTAAAAAAAATCACAGTGTCGTTGACTGTTAGTGTTCTCGACAGGAAAATAATTTTGTCTTGGGTGTGTAAATATAGGACAATCTGCACTAAATGTGAATATACATAACCTGATTTTTTTTTGATATATCATATAGTTTCTTTTATTAGCCTGTATATTATATATGTATGGCTTGCTAAGGCGTTTTATAATCGAAAATGCTTTTATTTATTTTCCTAATTAAAGTAACGATTATCTTTAATAAAAATACTACATTAATATCCCAAATCTTTAGATATCAATATTATTTTAGGTTTATACGCACAGAGCTTAAAAGCTCGGCCATCCTGACTTGGCATTAATTGGCGCTTAATAAAACTGTCACTTAACTGAAAGCTAAGAAATTCGGAAAATCCTACTTCCATCTTGGAAACAAAAGACAGAAGAAAGGTTAATAGAAAAGTAGACGGGGCATTAAGCTCTTTCCCGTAACCGAAGCCTCGTTCGTAATTCTGCTTAGATGCGTTCCTTTGCAGAAAATCGTCGATCGTGCGGCGATTAAATAAACAACCTCGATCACTATTCCAAAGTGCCTCCAAGCGGATACAACTTGGGACATTTTATGGCCAATAACCGAGCGATATGGCCTCCCGACGCGACGCCGCTGCTCTGAAAATATTTTGCAAGTTTGCGATTGTGGCTTTGCCTTGCGGTTTCTTATACTCTGCCATTTTATTAGTTTGTATTCAGTTTTTGTATTTGATGCGTCCAATATGCCGTAAAAAGGCGGCGCGCCACAACACAGCTGATGATAATAAAAACGGCCATCTTGGAATTCTAAAATGTTAAATAGAGAAACTGACAAAGAATATTAAAAATTAGGGGTGTGCGAATATTCGAATCTACGAATTATCGAGATGAATCGAATCGAATTTATTCGAAATTCGAATCGAATAATCGACTAATTCGAATAGTTCGAATATTCCAAATTACTTGAATAGTCCAAATAATTTAGATTCTTTATAATTAATAGAATACTTACATTTTCAAAATAGAAAACTTTGTTTAATAGAGACAATGGTTTCGAAAATAATATTATAATTTGAAAATAAACAATTAATACAACAATCATTTTATTTTAAGATAAATTGTAATTGTAATATTATTTTATCTTCTAATCCATTGTTTTTATTAGACAATATTAAATGGAAATTTTCCATTTAAAAATACCAAGTATTCCATTAATCATATATTTTTTTAATTATTTGAACTATCCGAATAATTTTGAATATTCGCATTATTTCGAATATCACTATTCGATTCGATTCGATTCGACCACTATTCGCACACCTCTATTAAAAATGTATTAAAATTTAAATATAAATTACTTTTATAGTTTTTTTTTTATAAATTATTATTCATATATGCCGATTTTATAAACATTAAATGTATTATTTATTATTTATGAAAACTTACAAACAGTTTACGGGTTTATCGGTAAAGTTTAAAATGACATATTTATGCAAAACTAAAGTGAAGTAAAGTTTAACAATCCATCTTTTATAGGTGGATTGAACGAATCCACTTTCCTTTAATGGATTCATTTACCTTAGATTTAATGATCCCGCCTTTCAATTTTATTCTTCTAATTGGCATTTTCAGCGGTTTATTGTTTGTGGACAATTACAATTTAAGTGTATTCATTATTGTTTGCAATTAAGATAACAATGTTTAATATATATTTAAAAAATTATAACATTGTCTCTTTAATGAGGACTTTGTAATGATACATCTCTCGTTTTTATTAAGCCGTAATTATAAGGCTTTATGTACAGTACCTTGCCATATTATTAGACCCAAGGAAAAAATAAAAATATTCTTTTACATTAGACTCACAACAAAATAATATTAAAGTTTTGGAATGACCTGGAAATTCTCCAGACATGAACCCCATTGAGAAAGCATGGGAGCTTCTGACAAGGGAAGTAACAAAATCAGCAATAACGAAGAGAGAACTAACATAATCTCCATCTTCGAGACACTATTCAGTCACGCATAAAAAGCATGCCTCGGCCAATTAGGGCACTTGTAGGGACTACAACATATTGACCAAATATGGGTATTACAATAGAACTGATGTAACATTAAAAGTTTTATTTTATTGCTATTGTATTTCTTTATTGATTAAAAATATGAAACCGTATATGTCACGTGGGACCCAAATTAAAAAATTAATTAATATTAAAAAAAATTAAAATTATTTGCTGATTTCTATTTTTCTTCCATGGGTGTAATTATATGGCAAGGCGCTGTATATATATAGCTATATTCATGTTTATATATGTGGCTATATGCTAGTACACAAAATAGGGTTTCTTTCTTTAGTTAATCAATCTTTTTCACAGCTAATAAGAAGTATCCGCTTCGTGTTTTCAGGAATAATTCAGGGGGACGTTTGACAGACCATATTTCTTCTCAGATTGAATGTTCCACAACTTCGCTAAGTGACAGATGTGTCTGTACAATTCATATAAATTCAATTGTTTTTTTTAGAATTCGCAAAAAATTAATTGAGTTTGTAATTTATATAAATTTATAAACATAAAGTACGGGTCGCAAAGAGTATAATATTACTACTAGGTATTCAGATCCTTTATATGTTTAACCTTTAAACGTGGACGCGTGGTCTCACAGACCGCTCTAAACATAAGTGAAATTCCACGTGTCAATAGCTGTTGTATATTTCACCAGAGATTTTTTTTGTATTATTTATTTTATTAACATAGTCCAAATTAACAAATTGCTTTAAGTTATAATTTAGCATATCATGAAAAAAAATGTATATTTATAATGGTTTTTGAGATACTCAATACAACAACAAAACAGGTACAGTCTACACAAACAATACATTAATAACAGTTTTAAGTAGCTCTTTAAAATTGATGTTTTGTAGATCCTACCATTTTAGTAGGACACCGTTAATATCTGTAGTACACATTATAGCAATGTTTAACAGAAATTTTGGAATACCATACATTATTTGTGTTTTAAATTTTGTGTTATTTTTAACCTTCAATAAATAAAGATGAAAGAGTCATATCTCGCTGACAGAGGTTATTTTCAGAGTACAAAACAATAACAAGGAAAAACATACGTTTCAACAGAGCAGTCAGGCACACGCACATTAAATGTACAAAACATATTTCTCTACGAACAATGGCAAATAGAATAAGAGAGGCAAGTCTGACTCGCTTGTGTTAAAACAGAGGGTTCTGTAGAGCGATCATTGTACATAATTGTTGAGTTAGTTCCTGAATCCAATGCATTGTATTATGATGTCTGGTTGATATCTTAGTTGTTAAGCAATTGTTTGTGATGAAGGCTTAAAGGGTGAATTAAAATTTTATGATTTCTTGCTGAATTGTTGTTCGAATACATGACATTGGCAGAATTGTCTTCATTTAACATTTGAGGCTATTAATAAAGGAAGAAGAAGAAAAATTAAAAATGTGAGTTTGTTTGTTACGTTTTCACGCAACAACTACTTAACCGATCATCATGAAACTTTGTACACATATTTTTGGAGGTACTACAAGTAACATAGGATACAATTTTTTTTTAAATTATTTTTTATTATAGTTTCCAATTGACTATAGCTTCAGCTGTTTGGATTTTTTCTATATGCAGTATAAAACTATTTGAAGTTTTGAGTTTAGGCGTCATTTTTGTGGTTAGATGCCACTTTATTATTTTAGATCTTACTGATACTTATTTAATGACTTAAATGCGAGCGAAGCTGCGGGTAAAAGGTAGTTTCTATTAAAAAATAACCTACCTAGCCTGCGATTAAGACCTGTATTTCAGAACTTTAAGGCTTTATAAATATACATTTACTATTTATGCGGACAATTGTAGTATGAACATTGGTTGTGAAAGATGTGAAAGAATTGAACAAAGGTGCTTTTATTCATAAATTACTACTAAATAATATCATATCCATCTCCACTATACCGACCTGATGACTGAAGTTAATCCTGAAAAATAATGAAGTCACTTGGCGAGGGTTAAACTTAATTGTGGTTTAAACTTTGTTACATATAATTATTAATTCGAAGTAATATATAACATTACTATAATACGAGAGGAGTGTGTCCTGTCAATTTGGACAGAGCACATTTCGTTTCCTCAAGCCGGCATAGTGGAATCGACTGTCTGTGGTAACAGTTGTCTCCACTCATAAACCGCACTCTAGCTTAACATCAGGCGGAGTGTGGTCATATATATGGCTTTCAATAAAAAAAAATAATTCGGTCCTTTTCCGTTTTCAAATTTAACTCAATTAATTTAAATTTAAAACTCTTATTAAACTTTAAAAGCTAACTACATTATGAATAATTAGTTGATACAAAGTGGCCACAGACCACAGTATACCGCAATTTGTCCATTGGCAACTGGGTTTGAACCTACGGCTATTTATTTTAACAGATACTAGATCTTTTTTGATATTATTGTGGGCTGATACCTATGTGGTTGCACTGTGGATCTGATCCAATTTTAATTCTTGTGAATTATGTGATTTATGAATTGTTATTTACTTTTTTTTTCTGAATGAAAATTCAGTTTCTTTTTGTTAATTATTTTATGTGATTGACAAGTTTCTCGTGGTCTTATTCTCGTCATACGCCTTCTCGAAGTCATTATACAGTCTGAAGATGAGCAAGCGCACGCCTTTAGTGTCTATGCTGATAAAAGATTTTCATTTCATTTCATCTACGTGTAGTTTACTAAAAAAAACACTCTATGTATGAACCTATAATAATTAATTTTAATAATGAAAAGTTTAGAAGTTAACGAGAGAAGTATGGATCAATTTGGTCTACTCAAGCCGGCATAGCGAAGGCGACTGTTGCTCGCAGGCTTCTAACTGTGGTAACAGTTGTTTCAAGCGGTCAGTGTGGTCATATGCTAGGCTAAAATAATAATAATAACTCTTTATTGCACAAAATTAAGGAAAAAGAAAAGAAAAAAGAACAAAAGGCGGCCTTATCACTAAGCAGTGATCTCTACCAGGCAATCAACCTTAGGGTAGTAGATCAGGAAGTAAATAGTAGGGTGCAATAAAAAAAAAATATAAACTCTATAAGTAATAATAATAATATATAAAAAATAAATAAATAATTTGTATTTGTATTTTAAAAGCAATATAGTAAGTAGCTCTTGCTTACGGTTCTATCATACAAACGGAACTCTGAAAATCGTGCTGAAGAAACTCAGATAAAGAAGACGAGCGTCTGAAAGATAAGGAGGGTGAAATTTTTCCGCTTCCCTTATCTAGTGCAGGGGTAGTATAGTATATGGGGGGAGGGTTTTGTATCTGTGAAATACGCTGAACCCTTTTTGCAAGCTTATTTGTTGTATTCAACAATATGTTTTCTCATTGAATTATGGCCTTGAAAATATTATCAATTGTGCTTCTAATCTTACTTGAACATCTTGTGTAAACAATTTTCATATTATATATTGTTTATATCGAATTAGTAGATTACAATATGAACAATTTAGCAGTTTTGTTGACATTTCAAAGCTCTGCACATTTGTCATGTATTGGCGCCAATCTTCAAATGTCATTTTGACAGTTTACTTTATAAATTAACGCCAAGGAAAAGAGATAAATTCATAAACTTATTGTTGTTGATGATTTTTCAGTCTAACAATATCGTTTATTAGCTTAAACTGAAACACCAAGTTCTACAAACTTCTATGTTTATAGAAGCGAAATTTCAGTTCTAACTGTATACAGCTTGTAATAGCGGCATGCCCTACCTTTATTATTCTGTATTAAGTCAGATGAAGCCTTAAATAAAATTAAAGTAAAAAAAAAAACAATAGAAAAACATATTGATTTATCATTGGTAATAATATACATCATCCCTATTTTCACCACCTTCCCCTATTTACTATCATTTAGACGACAATACAATAATAAATATCGTAATAACATAAAAGGATACAATAGCATATCTAACAAGTTTTCCGGGTCGTTAAGCACGTTGATTATGAACGCGTCGCTCCGATTCTTATTTTTTCTAACAGATAATAATATTATTAATGACATAGCATATATGTGTTTTCTTTGTAATCTCTTTAACGCACATTATCCATTAAGACGGTTATTATGTTTAAAAAACGTCGCGTTCTATTGATTTGGTAATATCTACAAAATCACAATTTTACAAGAGATAGTTACAAATAATTTTAACTTAAATTTATCGCCTGTCAAACGACTTCGCTTCGTATATCAAATCAAGTGGCTCTCTTCCATGAATTGCTCTAATATTTTTAAATTAATATGTTAACAGTTTTAAGTATTGTAGAGATTAGAACCTGCCCTTGAAAGCTCGATGAAATAGGGGTCCGTAAGCCATGTTAAATAAAATATTTAATTATTAAATTTGATATGAAAACACGGTTGTCACAATACTCGACATTGGCAGAATTGTCTTTAATAGATATCTGAGGCCATTAATAAAAGAAGAAGCTTGGATGCATGTTGTATATATTTATGTATTAGCTTATTTATATTAATTTAATTAAATTTTTAAAGCTGCTTAATTTGCAGTTAAGTAACTGGTCCTACTAATTCTAACATTATATTGTACAGGCTATGATTGGCGAGTTTCTTGTGATTTCTTTTCGTTGTATGCCTTTCTGAAATCTCCGTAGATTCTGATTATGCCCGTGAGCCAGTATGGTCTATGCGAAGTAAAGAGTTTTGATTTTGATTGATCTTGATGAGATTTTTCAGTCTCTCAATGAATTCAATTGTTTAATAGTGCTTTGAGAAGTTAACAAAGTGTTCTAGCAAGTTTTATTTCACATACATTATTATGGTTGTTGTATTCGAATCTAAAATAATATCTGAAATAGCGTGCATTTTAAACAAGAAAATAGTGTTATTTCATGTAAATTGATGTCGTAGCCATCGTAGCTCGGCTCGTAGCAAACTCGTAGCGTTATTGCTACGAAATTTTGTATTACATATTTTCTTTCCTATAACGCTATATACACGTATTTCAAATGTTTGTTTTCGTGGAATTTTTCATATTAATGTTTGTTTTATGAATGGTATACTTGAGCTATGGGAATTAAAGTAAATATAAACTATATTTAAATTGAATTTTGTTTGTGCACTTAAATAACATGCGTTCAGTTGTCAGGTGGAGTTAGGCGCCATTATAGATTACTAGTTAATGATATTTCGCAAAGGAAAAGGAAAAATACAAATTAAATTATATAAAAAGGGCCCGGGAACGGACAATGGGCAAACACAAACAGTCCTCAACAAACTTAAGAAAACTTAATCGCCTCTCAGAAGGTAAAGGGGTGAATTTCAGCTATTTCTCAATTAGGTGAAAACAAAGTCCTTGATCAACAGAAATTTCAGGAACCTCTTTGTTGGCTTATTAATTATTAATCTTGGGAACCCATATTCCTGATTATAATATAACCAAGCTGGGTATTTATCTATGGATATAACATAAAGGGTGCCCTAAAACTAATCTTTACTATGGTCTTTCTAAGAGAACGAGACAGCATAGTGGTATCTCTTTTACACAATTTTATATATACTGTAAATGACAAGGACAAAAATATGGTATTATGCCATAGAAAACTTGGGTTAAAGAAGAAATGAGGCTTGTAGACTCAAAGGAAGCTACGTCCAAGTCTGTCAACTTTTCAGGAAGTGACTTTCGACTGTTTTTTAAAGTAATTCATTTGTTTGTAAGATATTCAATACAGTGTCTTATTAAATGACCTATATGATGACATAGTTAACTTATTTTTTACCTAGTGTTCTTTTTTTTAAATATAAATAAAAAAAAAACAAAAGTCAAGTCACTGTCACATTGAATTATCGTTGACCAATCACAAGCGTTTTGGTTCTAACTCGTCTCTGTGGATAGTGTATAGTTGGGCTTTAGAAATTTGATTTGGATTATATTTATATTTACTTCGTCGACACCTCGAATTAATTTTGCAATGTTACGACGGGTGACATCTCTGTGGTTCATTACGCGATGGATAGGGTTGACAGCATTAGAAGCAAAAATTATTCATAAATATTTATTTGGACCGAAATCTCTATATGACTAACTACTGCCCCATTATATATATGTTTCATAATAGTTATGTTAGGTTTATATTTTTATTTTATTTTTAGAAATAGATAACGTAAATAGGTAGTAATAAAAATATAAAGAAAGAAAGAGACAGAAGATGCAGTAATGTTAAAACAATAGAATTATGTTAATGCTACTTCCTTGATGGCTATATGCCTACTCGTAGTAACTCTTGAGTGCAGTTTGCGTTAAGACGTGCGACGTCCTTTATGTCTTGTAAATTCGAAACGGTTGAAGTTTGATACAGAAATGTCACCAGTGGAGTGGATTAATATTGTTTAATAACCCATTGTAGGCTTCACACGTTCGAGTGAATCACGCGGTATATCTACATATATACAGTATTGGCTTGTAATTTTTATGTTGTCAATAATTACTGGTGAATAACGCATTAATTAGGTAGATACATGTTTTTTTAACACCATTAAATAATAAAACGAGAAATAATAACAATAAATAATAATAATAATAATAATACATTTTGTGTGCGCGGTAAGAGAGTTTAAAAAAAACATATCTCAAAAACTACTTGGCCTAAGACAATAAAATTTATTGTTTCGGATAGGAAATTACCCCTTCTATTACCAGTATTTCCTTGGTCCTTGACTTACGTAGATTTTATTTGATTAGATTTGACTCCGTAGATTCCTATTGGAACACTTGGACTTGTCAAAATACAATTATACTGAATAATACAATAATATGCAGCAACTGTAATAGTGTCTTGTTCACTTCAACAATAGATATTAAGAACTAGATTTCATTTGTAGTTTCAATTAGAGTGTAAATTGCTTTGTTAATTAATATTTGTTTTATACGTGTTTTAAATTCTAAATAATTGAACACTTCGACATCATCTTTACGCTGTTCAGAGACACATTTAAAAGTAATGATAAAGAACGAACATTGAGTTCATTACCAATATTATTATTAGTTTAATTAAAATTAATTGTAAAAGAAAATTAGACCTCAACCCTAGCATCAGTTCTTAATGCCCGCAACGACCGCAATCAAGACTTCAAGCGAACGCAATCTCTATAACGAAAAGAGTAGAGACTTCAATTATACAACTAATGTATAATAATAAATAAGATGTACAATTTTTACAAATAACAGAAAAACAATTGAAGAAATGTTTATTTCGCTTTTTAGGCTTTTACGTGTCATAGTTAGAATTTAAGAGATTTCAACTAGAATTACAAAAAAAAACTCGCCAATTATAACCTGTTAGTAGCTTTCATTAAGGTTTAAGACATTTGTTTGCTCAAAAAGAATTACAAAAAATTCACTTAATTGCGATAAAAATAATAATAACTATAAATAAACATATCGTATGTGGAATATTGACAACACCATCACAAGTGTTAGATGGCGAGAGCAAAACTTCACTTTTTGATATAAAGATTTATTTATTGCTTAAAACTAACAGTGTTCTCTGGTCAAGAGTTGTATATCGAATCTCTATTATTGAATCTTGTGGACCGTTTATATACCCTTTTTGTAAATGAGTTGTAAAGTCCACTTATTAATGATTTACAAAGTCCACTTCGTTAATGACTTAAAGCTAATGGCAAACAACAGTGAAGTCTATTATAAAACAATAATGAGTTATTAAAGAAACTTAACTAATTAGCTTAATAAACAATCATTATCACACATAGACAAATACTAATAAATTATACTATACATTATTAATGCAAACTATAATATAACATCACACACATAACACAAGGCAATCAAACCCATTATATGTTTTTTAATTCATATTTAAATTTAATAATATTTCTAATATTAGTTATGTTAATTGGTAATTCATTATAGAATATTTCAATATAGAGTAATTAAGCATCTTAAAACCTAATGCAATTAATCTAAATAAAGCTAGTACCTAAGCACACCAACATACACACAATCATTTCAGTCAGGTTATGTTGAGAAGTTGATAATTAAAATAAGTACAGTCAGATAAGCATTTCTTTGTCAACCGTAATAGGATTATGTTAAGGCATTTTGACAGGCGGTTACTACGGTTACGACGCCTGAAACGCTTACGTTGCGGAATTGTCGTTAAATTCCTCAAAATGCTGACTCCTTCAACTTCACTTATTATGGTATATTTCTGATTTTGTACACAAAGTAGTGATGTAGACAGAGTTTGTGAAATATAGTCAACAATCAGGCGTCTTCAAAAAAGTCCTATACAATATAATTAATTGTTTCAGGCTTTGTGGAAATCCATATTAAAGGAAATTATTTTGCTTATAATTCCCGCTACATTAGGTCGATGAAGGAAAATAACCTCCACCAACTTGCAATAACTTGTCTCGACACGTTTCGCCATTTCACGTGGCGTCATCAGGATACGTGTGGTCGTTTCGGCTTTGTTTCGACGATTTGATAATTTACTTAAATATATATGCAATACAATTTTCTCTAGGGATAGGTATATCTTGTACATACTTATTTTATTTAAACCGGTCTAGTTTATTTAAAGTGAATTTCTCATGAACACAAAGCAAATCTTGTTATTCTAAGTACGATATGAATTAAAATTCTCTTTACTGCTCTAATTGTAACTGTGCCCCTGGTTTAACTGTCACGGGATTTTCAGTTAAATATTTAAAGGTAGTTTCAACGGCGTAACTTAGATACTAGCGACTGTAAATTGACTAGCAGAGGAACTGAAAATTGTGTGATGTAAAATTCATACGTTTCCTTTATGTATCACATGTATAGACAGGAGGTGTTTAAATCTAATTGTAAATACGAAATGTGCTGAAAATATATTTCTCTATGCTATGCTGAACTTTTTTTCTAGTAGCATAAAGGGAAATAATTAGTATCACAAATGAAATGTCTGTAGGAAGCAGACGTCTCCACAATGCCGGCTTCAATTTTATATTACCAGAGTATCTCTTTATTCCTGACTAAGCCTTAGAGCATACAACATATAATAAATAAATAACTTAGTTATCTATAATAAAATTCGCCATTCTCACCCTTGATTGGTAATAAATCGATATTTCAATATTTTCAGTACAAAAAAACCTTCCAAAATTTTCATTCATCGTTATAATATTAAACGCTGAAAACGCCAGCAGCTCTACAAATATTTTGTTTGAGAGTGGGGGCTAGCGGGCGATGTTCGTGTGCCCTGACGGTTGCCATGGCAACGCGCCACGTAGGACGCATGCGCCCGCCTTCGCAAACCGCCCACGTAGTTGCCCTGTTGAATATACTTGATGCAATATTGGGATTGTCTTTTTTATGATGAATTATATTAAGATTTTTATATATAATTTTTGTTACTTTAAAAATAATGGTCCATTAAAATTAATGTAAGCTAAATCAGAAACGATTTTAAGATATCGGTATTATTAGAGAAGATTCTTATTGGAATAGCATTGATATTAAATCAACCTTGTCTGGACAATACGCAGTTGGTTTTCACTTGAATGTGCTTGAATGGGCGATACCACCTTTGCAGCTATTCATCCGACTTTTCCACCTATTACTAGAGATCATTATGTTTTGCCACAAATTCGAAATCAGTACCCAATAGTAACAAACAATATTATTTTTGAAATTGTTTATTACTTACCATAGACAAACAAGTCTATACTGATATGTTTTTCGTGTATTACTAAATAAATAAATAAAATTGTTTATTAATAAATAATTTTAGTACATAAAAATAGCATGGGCCCCTGTACTAGGTTCGGAAACCTGTCCTATTGGGTACCCCGGTTACTGAACTAGATGTATAATAGAGATATAAATATAATATATAAACAAAACTGTTAGAAACTATATTTTTATATGTATATATACACTTATCAAAAACAGAACATATCACAAATCAAATTCACTCCCAAAATTCCCTACAGACTGCTCAGTCTGATTGTAAGACCATCTAGAAAAATGATCATAGGGAAATAAATCTACAGTCTAAAAAGTAGAATTGGTTATCTATACTATTATATAAAGAGGAAACATTTGATTGTTTGTTTGTATTGAATAGGGTCCGAAACTACTGGACCGATTTGAAAAATTCTTTTACCATTAGAATCGTAGAATCTCTCGAAATTGGCTTGACATACAAAGATGAAATTTGACAGGGAGGTAGTTTATAGTTAGTTGACGTCTGCAAAGAACGGATTTTGCAACAGGGCCAGATTAAGGAGTTGTAAGGGCTCTCGCAGGTTTGTATAATTTTTTTGCTACAAACTAGAAATTTGACGGAGAGGCAGTTAGTAGATTTTGCAACAGGGGTGTGGAAGGCATTTTCTGTTGACTGAAATATGGAACATCATTAAACTTCATAGTACTCTATATCTTCATTATTACGCAGACGTAGTCGCGGGCAACTGCTAGTTTTTTATAATATTGAATCCATATTGATTAATACCCTCAATTTTTTCATTAATTATCAATACTACACGTACAGTGCAAATGTGTTTAAAATGAAAATTTTTCCTCTAAACGTCAGTTTTAATAATGATTCATAATTTTAAAAGCTAAACGATGTTTTCAATTAATTAACTGTTGTTTAATTAATTCATTTATTTAGTTTTTTATTTTTATTTATTGCGTTGTTCCTTTTAAACTGTCAAACTACTGTCTCGGGGTAACATACAATCCGTGAAGTACTTTGGTGTATGTTTACTCTACTTATAAATCTAATATCATGGTCGCATTAATTATTTTATATGCAGGCTATAATTGATGAGTTACTTGCGGTCTTCTTCTCGTCATACGCCATTCCGAAACCATGGTAGAGTCTAACCATGAGCAAGTGCACGCCTATAGTGCCTATGCTAATAAATTATTTTTCATTTAATTTCATTTAACTACAAACTAGCTGTTGCCCTCGACTTCGTTCGTAATAAAGTACTATGAAGTTTAATGTTGTTTCATATTTCAACGACGCTGCCCTCACGTGACTGTCCGTTCGGAGACCTCCTGTAATTTATATAGCCTATATTGATCAGTGATAATGTAGAATTTTTGAAATCGGTAAAGTAGTTACAAATATACAAATCTTTACTCTTTATAATATTAGTATAGATAAACTAAATAAAAACAAATTTTAAAGATATATTTATGTCTAGATATATGTGTTTTATAAACAAAACTGGCTTTTTATACAAAGAGGCTTCTCAAATAGAATTTCAACTGAAAAAGTGTATAAAAGTACAAACAAAGGAATACTGGGGAATAAAAAAATATAAAACTATGTTCTTTATAAGTAGTTATGTTTTCGTATTATCAGGGTAAGAGGTTTTTTATATCTGTATAACATATTGTATTCTAGAAGATGGAATAGGTTTTTTAAATATGTATGAATAATGCTCGCTAGTATTATGAAAAACAGAGCTTTCAGGTGAAACAATTGAAATATCTTTATTGCATATATTATAAAAATACAAGGATGTCAAAAACCAATTAATTATTTGTCGATACGAAAAATTGTCGCGGTTATTTATTACACAAATAAAACGTAATTTTGTAAGTAATTTAAAAGTCTTTATGGGGATTACTGTAGAACAGCCATTCTCAAAGTTGTGTTCCGCGGAACCCTAGGGCTAAAATACTGCAAAAAATATCTACCAAAGGGAGATTATAAGGTTACATCTAAATATTCCAACTAAATATTACGTTATATTACATTGCAATATGATTATTCATAAATACATATAAATTAGTTTTTTATAATTATATTAAGGCTTTTGATTCGCCAAAAAAGTTTTAGAACCGCTGCTGTAGAATATTTATTGTTTTGAACAATTTTATCTGACATTTTTCAGTTTTCAGCATTTTTATATACGTCAAAATAATTTAACTGAAAAAATTATTATCACTGCTTACTGTATTTAACGGTTGGTTTCTCGAGGTACATCAACTCATTCATGTTCAGGACATGAGAATCCGCACCCCTTCTCCTACACGTCCTCCCAACCCTTCACTTTGGGGCTGTGTCCTCAGAATACGCCATCGACTTGAAAATACACGCTCGAATAACTTTGTAAATTAAAAATAGGTTCATTTACGAAGAATAGCATTCGCACCACAACAGTTTTAGGTACTTGAAAATATTATTTTTAATACTAAAAAACAAGTGCAGTCAATTGACCAAAAGTAAAGGTACGACCAATTTTCGACAGATGGCGCCACTGTTATTCCAATGAATTTCATATATCGCCGTGACAGTTCATGACAGCTCACATTGAACAGACAATATTGTCGTCAAATGATCAAAATCAATAAAATGACTCAAAATGAATTAAATATTTGTGTAATGTCTTTCCTGCAAATTTATTTTAGTTGGTGGCGTAGCAACGCGCGCAGGGTACAGCTAGTTTTAAATAAAAGTTAACGAACATAACAATCATGGAAGCTCTTACATGGGGATTATTTTCAGCGCATTTTACTTAAGTTTAGTTTCAGTCCCTGTAATAAAAACTCAACTGAGACTAGACTGAGCTATAAAAGTAAAGTGAAATTTTGAGTGTGGTGTGCGCATTGCTGAAAAAAGCTAACTTTAATCTGCAAAGTGCTTCTGCCTGAAACGTCTGACGGTTTTTGATAACAATTATATTTAAAAAAGTGCTTTAAATTAAATAGTTTCGCACTGTGTTCTTACAATTGCTTTGAGCTAGTTTTGTACCTTACCTGTTTATTTAATCTTATTTTAGTAAATTTATTAGAAGTGTTATCTATCACCTTGAGCATGCCGTCCTATCCGATAATTAAAATTCCATTTAGTTTGTATAATAGTAGTCCTTTTTATAATATGTAGTCCTAAAGTAATATAATAAATCTACTATGATGTAGAAGAATAGCTGCTGTATAGGGGCATTGTCATCCTATTTATATATTCATGTCATCCTATATATTATATACCTATGGGTAAACATAAATTGCCATAGATTATGTCCAAGCTTTTTTATCAGTAAGATATTCATCTAACGTGTAATATGATTTTTTAATAAGTTTGCTTTTTACGATTTTCTTGAACTGACAAAGAGGGAGGCTACTAATATCATCGGGCAGTTTATTATATGACTTTATGCTTTATTATATTATAATTTTGTAGGTAGGCTTTTTAAATAAATAATAAATACATATAAATCTCTCTAATAATTATAATTTTAATTAGCAATAATATAAACAGCATAACAACAAAGACAGCATAGCCTAGTAATAAAGAAGCACAAGCTATTGTTAGAAAGATGTCAGCTCCATGCAGATAAGCCTGGGGAATTGGGTATATGCATGATTTTTTTTTTATGATCCTAAACGATAGCTTTTATTGTTAAATATTTATATAAAAAAGCCCGGCATCGAAAAAACGTATATTTTGTAAAATAATGAAGATCGAAATTATTAAACGTTTGTAGTGCATTTAAACACCACTCCACTTTGGCGCGCTCTGTGACGTCATAGTGCTCATAGTGTCAAAGTTGATAATACGATTTCTATTGACAATACGGACGGATAATCTCAGTTTTCTCCTGTTGTTTTGTACTGGTGTTGAATTAATATTTTGTATTACTATCATTAAACCATGGAGCAACGCAGATAAGTATTGTCTTATGCCCAAATGTGATAATACGACAAAGAATTCACCTGACAAAGTGTTTTTTTTCTTATTCCAAGAAATAAGGACGTAAGAAAACTCGGACATAAGAAAATTATCGAATTGCACCTTCACAAAACCACTATCAGTCATTTTCGTCAACTTTCTCAAACAAAACAAAACTCCGAAAATCACAAAACAAAAACAAATCGCAGGCAAACTTCAAACAAGCATACGTCGGTTGTTAAGTACCAACTTGGTATGGGTGCGTTCCCATTTGTTTTGCTGCCGCAAACAATTTTATTTAAAAAATCATTTTTGGCTTTTTGCTGTCATCTGACATAATAAACACTAATCGTTTCAATTAATATGGTAAACGTAATATAAAACATCACGTTATTAAAGCAAAAAAAAAAAAACAAAAAAGTTAATAACGGTTTCGTGCCAAAGCGAGAAGCTGATATTTGTGATCAAACTGAACGTATTCTTTGTTCTTGGCTGCTATTGGTCCTAGTTACTACAGCACTAATTACGTCACATCCGTTTTTCAAAATATATGCGGGAATTTTGTATTCTGCTATTTTATCAACTTCTTTTCCCGGTCAAAACTAAATAATAATAAAAAATATTCATGTACACATAATTCTGATGCAATATAGTTTATAAAAATAGATAGTTATCATATAATAAAATTTTATGCATATACCCTATTGCGAAACGATTATACCGACAAAATGAGAACGACACAGTTTAGTGTTTGTTTTTACTACGAATCGAACTCATTATACGTACTTTTTAATTTGGTCGTATTTTAATTTGATTATTTTTGAAATATGAATGTGTAAAACAATAATAACATTACTAAAAGAAGACAAAAAACAAGATGACCGACACTTCCGGAAAACCCAGTGTTACCAATGGTTAAAATTGTTGTAGTGTTACAAATGTTAAATAATAAACGTCATGGGATGAAGAAAAGGACTACTTCCGTCAGGTGTATTTATTGGGGATTATTAGGAGTCTAGTAATTTGTAATTTTGTATCGTGTTGTACTGTGTTTGTCTCTATATGCTTATTCTATTTTGTTGACGTAACTTAATAATTTCACTCTTAATTTTAAGTATGACGTAATAAGTTTGATTACTCAGGTTCATTAATCTTAAATATTATTTATTGACATTGATTAATGAAAGACTAAAATAGCCCCATCACCGACCACTACGCCGGTTTCCATGTGCGTGTGTGTAATCGTGAATTATGAACGTAATTTGTCATAAAGTTGAGAAATGTGGTCCCGACCGTTACAATATTATTGAGTAGTTAGCGGTTGACCGCAAGGGAGCCGCGGTTGTGCGATTACCAAATGTGACATTTACAATATATTAGGTCATTATGTGAATATGTACTAGCTCCCTGCAATATTACATTAATACGATATATTATAAAAAAAGACTTCTGTTATTATAAATCAAATTAAATTTTAATTATAAAATATTTATGTGACATGAATTGTTATTTACTTATTTTCTAAATGAGTTCAGTTTTTTTTTGTTAATTATTTTATGTACAGGCTACGATTGGCGAGTTTCTTGTGGTCTTCTTCTTGTCATATGCCTTTCTGAAGCCATTATAGGGAGCAAGTGCACGCGCCTTTAGTGCCTATGCTAATAAACGATTTTTTATTTCAATTCATTAACTTAATTTTGACACATGAATAACTATACAGTGATACCTCGATTTACAAGTGTTTTGAGATACGAGCCGCCGAGCGATATTTTGCTTTGAGATACGAGGAATCGCACACTACACCGCTGCACACGACGATCTACATTCGCAGCAGTATACGGTGCTTTGAGATACGAGCAAGGTTACAAAACGAATTAAATAATATGTATATGATCGATATACATTTCACTATCACAATAGCCATTAGCTTAATTCGTGTAAATTAATAGCTTTTAAAAGCTCTATAGCTTTATTAATTCCCGGGTTAAGTTTGTTCGATTATTGATACATTTAAAATGGGTGTTTTGTGGGTATAGTGGGGTGTGCGGTTTCGGTCGGGAGAGGTGGGCTTGTTTACTTCGGGGTGAAATTGGCGCGCTATTTTTAATTAGTAGGACAAGGTTGAAGCCTTCATTCAAGAACCTGCTTGTACGTGTAACATTGCTGTTGAGAGCTGAATTGTGTTTTTATTATTGGCAACAATTAGAGCTAAAAGGCAATTGAAATGAAATGAAATATATTTATTTTGCATGATGCATTGGTACAGGGATGTAAATTAATAACATAATACAGTTTCACATGTCTCACCAATTACTTGGCGCGCAAAAAAAAATTAATCAATTAATAACAGAATGTCAATTTACAATTATTCTATGTCAATCTTTCTTACATTTATATAGGTTATTATTTGTCAATTTGTATATATACAACATTAAATTTATAATTATTGAAAACTCACAAAATATTACTATTATAGTCATTAAATCGGCAACCGTTGTATTTTTTTAAATTAACTATAGATGGTGTGTAGTGTAAAATGCTGGCTAACGGATAGAGTCACGAATGGAAAAGGTACTTATGATAGACTCGTCTTTCCCTCTTTTCCTTTGTCGTCTTTTCCTTTGATGAGTTGATTTTTCACTTGATCATGGCGACGAAACCCAGATTACAATTATGATGTACAATTTAATGTCGTCCGAGTTCCGAGCACGTCCGATCACATAGTTCTTAGCTAGTTACACCGGTGTCGTCGAGAGGGCGTTGCCGTCGCGACGAAATAAGGCGGCGTGGGGAACAAGGATGTTTCCAGCCAGCAAAATTATTTATTATGTACAGGCTATGATTGACGAGTTTCTTGTGGTCTTATCGTCATAGCCTTTCCGAAGCCATTGTAGAGTCTAACGATGAGCAAGTGCACGCCTTTAGTGTCTATGCTAATATTAGATTTTTATTTAAATTAATTATAATCATTTAAAACTGAGAGTTAGATGCTTGTATTAGATATTGGTGTTGGTAGAAGAACTGCGTCGGATTAAATTTGTGAAAATAAGCCTTAATTTTAAATAGATAAATAAATGTTATTTGAATTAATTACAGCTAAACTAATCTAAACCTTGTATATGAGCTGTTAACTGTACAGTAATACCCCGCTTTACGCGACCCCGTTATGCGCGGTTTCACTATAACGCGAAATTCAAATTTATTATTAAATTACGCGAAAGAGTGCATATAAACATAATGTAGTCATCAACTTCTCTATGGTCGCGGGAATTTCAGTTAACGCGATTTTTTCCGGAACGTATCCCTCGCGTAAAGCGGGGCATTACTGTAATATCTTTTTGTTATTTTAAAGTTTGGATGAATGAATAGATATAATTTTAGAGTTTACCGTTGACGGTGAGAGATTAGCGTTGGTGTTGGAAGTAGGTAGAGTGTCCTCTGTCAACTTGACCGCTGCACTTTCGCCTTGTCATGTCAAGACTACAGCGAAGTTTCTAGGCTGTATGTATCTGTGTATAATTTATTTATTTATAAAGCCTACCTACAAAATTAAATTATAACTACATATTATAAAAAGGAGTACTATTATATAAACTAAATGAAATTTTAATTATAGGATAGGACGGCATGCTCAAGATGATACTACACCTCTGATAAAATTACAAAATTTCATAGTTTAGATGTTACACAATAATAAACAAAAAAACAAGAACCAAATAGATATTTGGAGAAACTTATGTGAAATAATAGTGCGGATTTTTACAGATTAAAAATATAATTATCACAATGCATTGTGGCAATCAAAAGAACAAGAAGAAACAAGAAAGATGACACTGACAGACTAAACGTCAAAACCCCAAATCTTCTTAAATAAGTATTTTCGGCTAGTAGAATCGACCGCCACAGATATAAGGAAGAGGAAAAAAAATCACAAAAATATAAAAAAAAAACAAAATTAAAACACTAGTTAGTTAAAGATAGTATCGAGATGTTTCCTGTATTTTTATTTATTTATATTATATATGTATAATATACTAGACTAACATCAAATAAATAAACTAAGTCGCATAAACTATAAAATATGAAATGTAATAGTAACCCTTGGACAGTGGAACAACTTACATACCAGAAGCTGGAAAACAACGTGTTCTTAGGAAAATAATAAAGCGAATTGAAGTGGAAGAAAAAATCCACAGCGTTATTCCTTTACCCACTCGAGGTGAGCCGTGGTATAATCGATTGCTGGATTTGCACTAAGTCTATGGTGTAAATAACAGCGATAAGCGGCAGTGGAAGCGGTGATAAATATTTATTTTTAAAAACGGATTACTTTTTCCGTTTATTCCTTAAACATAATTATAAACTACTAGCTTTTCCCCGCGGCTTCGCTCGTATTTAAGTCATTAAATAAGTATCAGAGATCATTTCAATAAAAATGAATTAATATGATTTCAAACAGCTGAAACTATAGTCAGTTGGAAACTATAGTAAAAAATTATTTACTTTTTTAATAAAAAGTATGCTATGTTACTTCTAGTACCTCCAAAAATATGTGTACAAAGTATCATGATGATCGGTTAAGTAGTTGTTGCGTGAAAACGTAACAAACAAACTCACATTTATAATATTAGTAGGGAAGTAATGTAAGTATATTATATGTAAGTATAAATATTGTATAATATAGAAACCGTGGTAGATCTAGTCTCGCTCCGCTATAGGGTAAACGCGCCTCCTATAGAATATTTCTAACACTTGGACTAGGTCAGACAAGTGGCTATAAATACCCGTTACCCTAATCCCATAGTAACTATTCTACAGGGAGTTACTTGTTTTACTCAGCAACATGTGGTTGTAACACCCTTTATTTTTGTAGACAGATTTTTTAAATCCAAATTTATTGCCTAGATCAGTGCTTAAGGCGTTGTAGTAGTTATTTTAAAATTATATTTGCTACCTTGAAAGGGTTTTATGAGAATAATCTATGAGAGTTTCAGAAATATCCCGCAATGAATACGCTAGCTCTATCGATTAATAATGAAATATGGTCTGTATTTAGAGGAGCTGAAATGAAATGAAATGAAATGAAAATAGTTTATTAGCATAGGCACTAAAGGCGTGCGCTTGCTCATTGTTAGACTCTACCATGACTTCAGAAAGGCGTATGACGAGAAGAAGACCACAAGAAACTCGTCAATCAAAGCCTGTATATAAAATAATTAACAAAAAAAAAACTAAATATTCATTCAGAAAAAAATTTTTGTAAATAATAATAAAAAAAGTTATGATTCAAAACTATTCACACACTGCGTTATTTTCCAAGAAAAGTTAATTAAAAAATATCTAATAAAAATAAGCACGAGTTCTTAGTCTATTGAAATTATATAAAAGTAACTTTTACCAGCGGCTTCGCTCGCATTTAAATCGTCAAATAAGTATCAGAGATCATTTCAACAGAAATTAATCAATATGATTCCAAACAGCTGAAACTATAGTCAATGGAAACTATAGTAAAGATAATTATTTTTTTAAAATAAAAAGTATCCTATGTTACTTCTAGTACCTCAAAAAATATGCGTACAAAGTTTTTTTTTATTTATATATTACGGTTATATTTATAACTCACATTCACATTTATATTTTTAGTAGGGATGTTTGAACTTGTGTCTAAAATGTTTGATTGTGTGTTTGTTGTCTTGTTTAATAGTCTGAAATACATTGTATGGTTTCAGCAGATCTTATTCCCAAGAGTAAAGTATGGTTGGAACGATGAGCAAACTTGTTTAATATATTTCTTACGCTGCTTTGTTTCCCAACGACTTCGTTTTTATTATAGCGCCGGGAATATTCTTGTTTGTTCATTTGCAATTGTTTCAGGTTATGGGTATTGGGTTATGAATTAAGCTCTTTCGTTTAAGGCGTTTCGAATACCTTCGAGGAATCTATATTTTAGCTTTATCGGTAACCTGGAAGACGCTTTTTATTATTAAAAAATATTAGTTTATTGACTCCTGAAATTTGGGACTAGTAATTCAACTAAAATTATTTGCTTATTTTACTTTGATATAAGCCGCTCTTTATGGACGTATTTGAAGACGTATTACGAGCTGCTTTCAGATGTTGTTTTGTACCTTATCAGTAATATAGGTGATGTAGAATAAAACGGTCCTAGTTTTACGTCTGTATACAGAATTATCATAGACAATTGTACATTTCCATGGTATTTTTTCGTTAATTATTATTTACAAATTTCATTTCAGTAAAGAGAAAATCATTATTCTAAATCTTAAAATTGTATTCGTTAACTTGTTATGTGACTTTTAATGGTTGAATTGCGCGAAAGAGAGGAAAGAGCAAAATCAATAAAATGACTCAAAATTAATTAAATGCTCATGGACCGCACTCTAGCTTAACTATATATGCTGGGCTATCAATAAAAAAAAGTGTAATGTCTTTTCTTCAAATTTATTTTAGTTGGTGGCGTAGCTACAGCTAGTATATACTAGTATCCATTACAAAAATAATTTTATATTTGTAGGTACTTATAGCAAATGTACTTAAATTGTGCTTAAAATAATTCTTATGATATTGTCTTAGATTTACAATTTATCATCATTGTGGTCACGCCTTTGACATGTCCGATTAAAAATAAAAAATAAAATAAAGTAGTTTATTGATAGATAATTTTTTGTACATATAATAGCAAAGGCCCCTGCACTAGGCTCGGAAACCTGTCTTACTGGGTACCCCGGTTACTGAAATAAAATTAAGAGGTCGATGGTGATTACTATATTACAACTTTTTTTTATTGATAGCTTCTGTTACATAGAGATTCTGAATTCAAAACAAATATTTATTCATAATAGGCATTACAATGTTTATTTTTATTATTTTGTGGCAGTATCGGAGCAAGGGCCACACGAAAAGCGTCTCCTGAATGCTCTGCTCGCGAATTACAACACACTGGAGCGGCCCGTCGCTAACGAGAGCGAGGCGCTCGAAGTGAAGTTTGGGCTTACACTACAGCAAATCATTGATGTGGTAAGTGCCGCTGTCCTTTTCGACTTAGTCTACAATGTTAACACATTAAAGGCGGGAGTCGTAGCACTACGATATATCTCGACCGTAGCTTAAAGGCGAGAGTCGTAGTACTACGATTTATCTCGACCGTAGCTTAAAGGCGGGAATCGTAGCACTACGACTTAACTCGACTGTTACTTCTTTTTTAATATTTCTTGTAGTTTTAAGAAGTTCTAATTTTTTTTATGATTGCACAAAATATCGCCCGCCCTAGGACTCTAAAACCGCGTTACTTAGCATACTTTCGTCAAGATCCCCTGCCTTTAATGTGTTAAGATATAAGTGTGTTTATTCCATTGAGTTATACATAATAGACATGGTTATTGGGCGGGTTATTCAAAATAAACAAAAGAAATTATATAAAATACAATATATTTACGAGAAGCATTAGTGTTTGCTTTATTCGTATTAGATCTCTGAGTTAATAATATGATTGAGCTCGTGGTGTCTATTTAAATTAAACTCCATGGATTATTCGATTGTTTTCGTGTAATTTTTATGTGATATTTTATTACATGTGGTTTTGACACTTGTTTATAATATATTAAAATTATATTACGATTATTTTTAATTATTATGCATCATAAGACACAAATCGTAATAGAATTTTAAATAAATACGAAAATAAATGTTTTATTTATAAGCTTGGTTTAAGGATGGTAACAAAAATGTTGTTCCAGGTTCGAATCCTTGGGTTGCTTTATTAAAACCACTCTAGGTTTATGTTAAAACAAGGTTAGGTTTAAAATATAGGAATTAATAAAAGGAAAACAAAAGAACTATACACAACTTTTCTATGGTCAAGTAATCTGTATTGATTAGTAGTCATGCACTGTCTAATTGGATTGTTCTAATGCGAAATAATAGCAGTCATTTACAGTGTTTTGCCATATTATGTTGTTAGGTTAGCTGGTAGATAATGCCGACGGCATTAAGCTCGCCTATGTGAAAAAATTATTATTTTTTTGTAATAAAGATTTTTTTATTATTTATTATTAGACCCATGGAAGAAAAATAGAAATCAGCAAATAATTTTTTTTTTTTTTAATATTAATTAATTTTTTAATTTGGGTCCCACGTGACAGGATGCCTAGTGTGGGACCATCGAAAATCATATTATGTATTATTCTTAAATAATAAATAAATAAATTAAATTAAATACTATATACGGTTTCATATTTTTAATCAATAAAGAAATACAATAGCAATAAAATAAAACTTTTAATGTTACATCAGTTGTATTGTAATACCCATATTTGGCCAATATGTTGTAGTCCCTACAAGAGCCCTAATTGGCCGAGGCATGCTTCTTATGCATGACTGAATAGTGTCTTGAAGATGGAGATTATGTCAGTTCTCTCTTCGTTATTGCTGATTTTGTTACTTACTTACTCCCATGCTTTCTCAATGGGGTTCATGTCTGGAGAATTTCCAGGTCATTCCAAAACTTTAATATTATTTTGTTGTAAATCTATTGTTGTTTAAAGTAAAAAAATGTTTTTATTTTTATATAAAATAAAGGTAATGTAGTTAATTAAGGGGGTCTTCTAGTCTAGAGGCAATTTCGATATTTTTTGATATTTTTATCGATTTTTTTATCATTTGTTTATTTATATTTGAAGAATACTCAAAATAATTTTCAAAAAATAATAATAATTTTTCATTAAGTTATGCGTCCTTGAAGTAGAGGGGGAGAAATTTAGGCTGCGTCCTCGTTGTCAAGATTTCTACCCTTGTGGTTGTCTGAAAAAAAAAAAAATTTGCCGGATTCTTGATTAGTACAAATGTAATTATGGCATGAAGCAAGAAAACTGAAAAAAAATAATTTTTCGAAAAATGGCGGATACTCAAAAGTAAAGATCGATTTTTTCACTGATTTTTTAACATTCTCGAATTTTTTAAAAATATAAAAAATTAGAATTTCAAGTTGTTGCTGCTTCGTGCCATAGAGGGATATTTAAAGAATGTTCATGCCAAATTTCAAGTGAATCGGTTGATTAGTTATTCATACGCAGGTAGCACGGGCGTCTAGTCCCCTGTTGTTGTAGTCGTCCGCTCAAACCTGTCGAGGTGCCACGTCACTAAAACGGCTATAAGTTTGAAAATAATTTGAATTTTGGAAAATCCTTTTAGGACGATATTTTTGAATATCTAAACTATCGAAATATGAAATAAAAAAAAATTCGATTTTTTCAAATTTCTAGACTAGAAGACCCCCTTAAACGTTTACAATATTATATCTAGACTTATCCAAATAAAAAAATTAGGTTCAAGGCTTTTAAAGCGTTTCGGAATTATGTACATTCTTTACATACTTTTCTTTCATTTCTCTATTATTATTATTACAAATTTTACTTGGGTCGAATATATACATGAAAAAATGTTATTTCTTTTATAGAATGAAGTTTTCAGTCTAGACACATTTAAATAATCCGTTTAAGTCTGGCTTCTACTGGGGATAAATATTTTATGGAGAATGCGCATTTAAAGCAACCCGCCGTAATATAAACGACAGCCTTAAACTGAAATAATTTAACTTAAAATTAAATGAAATAATGAATTAGGGGGCATCTATAGATTACGTCACATGAATTTCATGATTTTTCACCCCCCCTCCCCCTCCCTCCTCCCCCTCCCCCACCCCTCTTAATTTGTGACGTTTTAAAGAAATCCTTTTTTTTTATTACAAATATAATTTCGTTTTATTTATTTAAACACAGTCACTTGCATGGTCTCACAGTCAATTCCAATACACCATGCAAGGAGGAGTCAAATACAATAATATTAATAATAAAATGTCAAAATTTAAATAAAATAAAAATAATAACTTAATAACTAAACAAAAATAATCTAATAACGCAATATTAATGAGAAAATATAAAGTAATTTAAAAAAAAAAATAAAGTAATTACGTCAAAGATTTGTAAAATCACTTCACGAAATTTCAAAAGGCTGTTAAATGCGAATAGGCACCTAAAGGTGCATGATCTGTGTGTCATCTTCTTCACCGTGTATGGTGCAATAGCTCATGTAAGCACCAGCCCTTACGTTCTATTTAATTACAAATAAATGTACTTAATGTATTTTCTCCCATACAAAAAATAATAAATATTTTTTTCTTCCTCATGGTTCTATCCATAGACACCATACTTAATTATTAACCAAAGGGAGGTATACCAGAGAGATACCAATTTTTTTTTTAATTTTGTGACAAAAAAATCCTATGGTTAGGGACCTCGATTTTCCGACCACTGTGCGTCATAGTGATGTTGACTTTTGAGGCAACAGTTGTCCGCGCTCAAGGAACGCACTCGAGTTTAATTAACATCAGGCGGAATGAGGTCAATGACCACTGTCCCAAAAATAAATCTACAAACTAAAGGCTTCAATTTAAAAGGCGTTTTAATCTGGTGTCGAGATAATCACTATGATTGAACGCGCTGGTTGTGTGCTACCATTTTGGCGATATCGATTATTCAATCGGTGACCAAATTCCCGCTCAAAATCATGAATATATCATCTCGCACATTATGTGAACACAGTTTTAAATCATTGGTAGCGATTGCACTGTTTCCTGTATACTTCTGTATGTGATAACAGTTGTATATACCCATGGACTAGCTATTATAATATTCAGACCTGTGTCCTTTACCTTATTGTAACTTTATTACCATATTTTTACAATATTATAAAGAACAGTTAAATGGGTATCATGGCGAAAGAGGTTATTTAAATAAAACAAAGCCTTCGTCCCTTCTAAATATTATAGTTCAATCACATAGATTGGCATTAACGTTACATTGCAATGTAAAGTAATCACGATACGTGTAAATGGAAACAATTTATAGAATCGTGATTACGTGTTTAGTTATAAAAACATACGAAATATCAATACTCACAGTTTATTTAATTCAGTATTATTATTAACACACATCAAAATGACACCTTCCTGTTTGGTGGTTTTGACCAGACTGTCTTTCTCGTCTGGATGACAGATTCAGCCAATAGGGGTCGCCGCATGTCTATCACGTTAGGATGATTATTGCTCAATTAATTCATATTTAAAGTTTTAGTGAACATTATTTAATTTAGTTGCTAACAATATAATTATGGATACTCGTGAAATAACCTAGTCGTGTTTCGGGAACAGCTTGCAAGTAGCCGGGATAACGCATAGTGATGGTGACTTTTGGACTCAGAGGCAATAGTTGTCTCAAGTTGGCTCAAGTTGACTCGAGCTTAACATCGGGCGTTGTGATCGTGTATTTTATATTTTATTTTAATTTTGTTTTTTATGTTTGTGATTCTTTTCT
>JAPWLS010000883.1:0-27418 GCA_028551675.1 Tineola bisselliella | reverse complement strand
GGAAACTGATATTTTTCCATAATATCTTCCAAATTTTTAAAGAACAGGCTAACTTCTTGGCAGACTTTGCATGGAGTCAAACCATAAAATAGATTAGCTAAAATTTTTATATTCTCAGCCATAGATTTTTCTCGAGAAAGTGAAATGACTTCCCTAGACGAGGTACAGTAGCGGAACATTTGACATATAGTTTCTATTAAGATAATTAAATATTATTTAATAAAGCCTGGGGTAGGCTTTCATTTTCGAGTAAAGTTCTAATATAATAATTCTACTAGGATCGACTCCCAAACACTAACTGCCAATATAAAGTTGAGAGGAGCATATTGAAAAATAAAAACAGTAAGTTTGATTTGAGACCTTTTTATTTTTACACGTTTCAATTACCTAGTTTTATAAATTACACATTTGATTAAAAAATCACACTTAACAGTGAAGTCTTAAACTACGATAAGTCTTAAATAACACTTTATACCATTTTTGGCATCTATGGATTACCATATAGATATTGCTTTTGTGGTGTTGTCTCAGGTTACGGGCGCACATCATTTAATTAATTCAAAACACATTTGCGGCTTATACAGAGTTTATTTTTGATTACTTTAATGAAGTCTCGAAAGTTTTGCGGCAACCGGATTCAAATAATCGAAAATGAACTCCTTAATGCCGCAGTCTTTTAAATTAGCTGTTGTTCTTCAATATTATCATTAAGAATATTATTGTACACAAATATTAATAAGAAACTATTTTCAAATTACTCATAAAATTTCCGATCAAGACGATAACACAAGATTATGACAGAAGGAAAACAAAGTCTAAGTTGGCAATCCATAAGACATTTCATGGTGGGCATTAGCGAATAAAAATAGGCTATAGAAAGTTACACAGTGCATTAACAATACTAAATAATTAATATTTGGAAGTAGTTTTTATAATAATTGAATTAAATGATTTTTTTTACTATTGATACGTCGGTCACGTCATAATTGAACTTACTTAGCATAACTTTTGCTGAAGTTCCACAACTCGGTCTATTTATTAGTACCTAGTAATATTTGCACAAAATTTTAGAAATTATTTCAAAGTTCCTATTTTTATAGTAACATAATTGCGTGCGCACAAATTGCTTAAAGGCAAAACGGCTACAAAACAGCATTATTTAAATAAATATTGATAACCGGAGACAAAACCGACACATTTGGCAAAAACAATTAAGCGAAGTTAACCAATAACGTCGCCGGTTTCATCTCGCAATAACAGAAACAAAAATCAACAATTTTCGTTGTAAGGGCGCATAAATAGGACAACGAAATTTGGTTATTAATTAATTAAGACTATATTATGCGTTTTACATTTAAAGAATACAAATTTAATGTATATTTACAACAATGTGAAGTGAGAGCAGTCAGCCATCTCGCCCCAAACACACAACACGGACTTACCATCAGTCAGTGGGCTTCCGGCGGACCATCGACGCATCTCCAACGCCCTACGCCCTACGCCCTACTCAAACAACCTGATATACTTCAACAATCCGAGAATGCCAATGCACTTACACTATTTACATAATAATAAATTACCAAAGAACCCATTCCTCCTTTCATTATTTGACTCCTAAATTCTCGGATCTACAAAAACCAGAATAAACTTATTGACAAGGAACAGGCAAAACAATGAACTGAGAGTGCGGCTAACTCAATCAGATTTATGAAATGTACTCGCACCGACATATATATACGTCAAACAGACATCACTACAACTTCCTTTAATATTATCTATAACATAAATTAAAAAAGAAACACACTTTATTCGTGAAATAAAAAAATGCATCGGACACTTCGAACATCGTAACGTGTAAGGAATGATGAGATAATAACAGCATTATTCGATTAATATAAAGCATTATACGAATAAATTAGATTTAAATACCAATTTTAGTATTTTGTAGGAATACGAAAAAGAAGATCGGCCTCACCAGGCAGAAGAAACATCACGGTCGACTCGCGTTAAGTTCACATTGCAACGCCCATATATCGGCAAACAGTGGTGTCACCATAATTTATTGATCAAATACTGTAAAACAAAAGTAAAGATTATTTCTTTCATTTTTTTTATTATAACGATATTTGAGTTTATACGCGTTCATTGAACTAGTTTAAAAGGCAATATATTGCTTATTATCGCGTTATTTTAATTAATATAACCAGGCTAAATACAGATTGGCTGCAAAACCTTCGAAACGTCGAATTAAATGAATCAAACAAACTGAATAGTAATAGACTTTTAAATTAGTGAAAATATATTACTAAGACAATTGCGAACAATTATTAAATCGTGTATTTAAGGAATAATTTACTTAACCACAATGACGTTTATTGATTCTTTTGAGGAGTAACCTAGGGTATGCTTCCGGTGCGTGCGACATCCCCAACTGTGAGGACAATGTTCAACCAATAGGAATTAATTACAAATCACAAACAGGCCATCACTGCACTCACAAATCCCTAACAACTGCGAACTAACAACCAAAGACGCTTTCATTACTTATTTATTCATTTTTCTTGTAAACACTTAAAAATAATCATACACAATTTATCATGGTAGCCATCTTGGTTATTAATAAGAAACAAAAGTTCAAAAAATTTAAAAAATTTCGTGCTTAATTTAAAATTTAGACCACAAATAAAATTTCATTCAAATAATAATAAACGAACGCGACAGTGAGCCGCTTAAAATGTTTTAAATTACAAAAAAAATAGTTATATTATCAAAAATATCAAACAGAAGTCAAAATATATACCATTTTATATATCGCTATAAGTATATCGGTGATTTTTGTGTCTGGGGGGCTACTCAGGCGTATCCGAAGTTTCGTGATACGGCCGTCACTTCTATAGTTTATGTGAATTTTGACACATAAGCCCGTAAAAAGTCCTGTCAAATGTCCATAAAATAAGCATTGTGCGGCCTATCCGTCGTGACGTCGCTGTCAAATCCGTAATTTCGTGAATGATTACGTAAGTGTTTCTGAGTAGGAAATGTCCGTATTTTCGTCCGAAGTGCGCCTGAGTAGCACCCCTGGTACTTTTGCCATAAATAATAACTTTTACCACATTGTAAGTGCAACACAACCGCTAATTAATTCTAAAAGACCGATTTCATTGTATTTCAAATACACACCATTTTTACATTTAAAAAAAATACATTACAAAAATACATTAATGAATCGATTGTTAGGATCTATCCACTATTGCTACACAATTTACTTTACAATCATTCTAATGAATTTAATTTAAATTCATTCATCAAATTAGTTCATTTATTATAGTATAAAGAAACAAAATTAATTTTCTATGAATCATATATAAACGATTTCAAGTAAAATAAGATTTATAACGAATGTAAAGTTTTATAATTAACGAGAACTTTCAGAACCTTTGTAATAAAGCGAACATGCATGACATTTGTTTTTTTGTTGTATTCACAAAAAAAAACCTCCATGTGCAAGCGAGTAGCGCAGCCTTAGTCCGACCATCACGAAAACGTAAAATGAATTCTTTTTCTTATATAAGTTGTACAAGAGGATACAATGGATGGCTCTTATATAGTAATATATATATAAAACGCAATCAAACCGAACAAGACGAACACACTAGACCGTACCTCTTCAGTTTATTTTAAGTTTTATGGACTTTAATAATTTATTTACCTGTAAATATGACCTTCTTAGTACAATCGGCAATCTTCAAATGGATACAGTTCAATGTGGACTGAACAATCATTAGAAAGGGATAGCTATATTCTTATCGTGACGCCTGCGTTCATTTGTCGAAGTTGAGGCATGTGTGAAATGCTGGTGTGCGATCGTTTCTTTTTCTATCACTTATATACCTACAAAAACTGTATCCATTTGAAAGTCGCCGTGTGTACTTACCAAATCTATTTGTAGCACTAAGAACCAAACATGAGAAATAATTACTCGCCCTCCAAGTTCAAAAATATATGTGAAAACTTCTAATTTGAAAGAAAAAAAACCTCAATGGATGGATGAATCCTCTACACGACAAAAATTTCATTAATTGTCTATGGTTCTGACATTTACAAATATTCCAAGGCGGCGGTCGTTGGCGACCACAGACAAACATGCGTTGTATAATTAAAATTATTAACAATCAAAATGCAATAGATGCTATTCAACTTGAAAGGAAAACATTTAGTACATACGGGGAATATTCTCTCGGTGGTCGATTTGAATGGACCCACAGTGTCATTAGTTTAAACCCGCTTATCAACACGATGCACGTCGGGATTACGACGGTCAAGCGACCATCCCCCGAACTGTCATATCAACCACGAGCAGATTAAATTTGTCATATAAAAAAGAACTATACAAATAAATATAAATTATGTAGATAAATATAGTCGGTGATAATCGTTCGCTCCGAAAGCCGCATTACATTTGGGACATTTCCGTTGTCTCGTTTCGTATCTCGTACGTAGACAGTCCCAACAAAATACATGGAAGCATTTTGTCAATACTGCGTCCTTGCGTTTCACCTGTAATTAAAGCAATTTCGAATTACATTTTAGCGTTCAACTCAATTTACGAAAAACGTTTTAGTTGATGTTTCCTTTTATTAACCTGTTGATGACGTAAACAAGCAGTCACCTCAGCAGTCATATTCCAAAAGTAACGTAAAAGCAATGAAAATTGTTTATTTACAAACATATCTAGACGCATCTATCAAAAATGATGATTATAAAACCCAAAATATATTATCTAATGTTATTCACAAACATGGCATCATACAGTTTAAAGGAGTTTATGAACAAACCGTTGTAAAAATAACAATATTACCTTGCAAGATGGACATGTTAAAGTTTCCTTATATTCCCTTATTTCTTCTAGTAGCACTTCGTCCATACTACTGCCAGCCTGCTCCATTTTCTTCATACGCTCGGCCTTACGACGTAATATAGCTAATTCCTCCTGTGAAAAATCAAACAAAGATTTATATGCAATGCAAGTATATAATTTATACATCCCTCAGTGATTATGAATGAAAGACATACATGTAATCTTTTGGTTTTGTATGCTTCTGCTTCTAACGCACTAGTTTTCTCCGCGACCACCTGTTGCGCCTCCTTCATTTGTGCGTGGTATTTCTCTGTGAAATATATATTTTAGTATAATGTAATCGAAATGTAATACTAACGTTTGAATTTCCCTTTCGAATTCTAATGTCGTTATTACCCAGATGCAGCTTGAGGTCAGCAGCGGACTGCGCGGACTCGATGGCCTTCCGCTTGTGCATCTCCATGGCCTGTTGCCTGAGCAGCAGCTCCTTCTCGACCGCCGAGAGCGCCGCCGCCAGCAGACGCTCCTTCTCCTCCAGCCGCCTCGCCACGCTGCCCATGGACTCGATCTGCTGGTCGCGGGTTAACACCTGCACACGCCCATACTTACACACCGCTACTACGCAACGCAACACTCAAACGACACTTTTGCAACCGTGCCTTAGCCATACGACCATTGGACATCTCGGCCAGTTTTACTATAACATTGTAAAACGTTTATACATTGACACGCATTAGTCACGAAGGGTTTCGGCCTAATTAATAGTTATTCTTTTTTGACAATAGTATTTAGAATTGTATATCTTCCTGAGCTATTAACCATATACTAGAATTAATTGATTGGAATTGTCTTTATAAGGTCAACAAAATAATTTTGAAATCAACACATGTATTAATCTATCGACTATGTCATAAATATTTTAAAAGCTGAATTATAACATAATAACAATATTAAGTAAATATAAGTCCAAATATCTTGTGACTCTTAAGTATTCAGTTTAAAAAAAAACCCTTCGTGCTTAGTGCCTTAGTGACAATTGACTCGAGCTGCCAACATGATAATCCAGTGCCAGCATTCTATGCATGAATAGTGAGTGACATTTAACGTTGCGTTTTGACCGCACCAAGGAGCCCCCCTACATTGAGGCAAGAACCAGACAGAACCGAATGGGAAACATTATATTATTTTCATTCAGTTAAATATAGTTCAGAAGACGCCGAAAACAGAGGTTACTTAAGAGACGAATTAAAAGAAAATTTTAATTCGAATTCGTGCGTGTGTATGAGAGACAGAGAGAGGAAGAGACATATAGACTAAGTATACTTCAACATTAAATTAATGAATAGTATATACAGTAATAACGCGACCCCGTTATGCGCGGTTTCACTATAACGCGAAATTCAAATTTATTATTAAATTACGCGAAAGAGTGCGTATAAACATAATGTAGTCATCAACTTCTCTATGGTCGCAGGAATTTCAGATAACGCGATTTTTTCCGGAACGTATCCCTCGCGTAAAGCGGGGCATTACTGTATAAAGAAAATAATTGACAATGTATTAAAATTATTTATGTATATCTACTCTAATATATATAACTGAATGTTTTAATTGAGTTTTTGTTTAATCGGTTCAATGTGCTTCAAGCGTCATAACTTAATACTACCCGTCACCTTTCAAACTAAGAACGTGTGGAGTCGTGTCCCAAGTGGGCGTGGCAGCAACATCGAAGCTGTGCGACGAACAGACCACAACTCCCACTAAATATCAACTCTTGAATTTGACATTTGATTATTCACATTGAAATTAAAAACGTGTTGTTAAGAAAGTAAACAGCCCAGTCGTTACGTAAAAAAGAGTAACCTGATCTTGTAACAATTGTTTCTCTTCTCGTAGTAATTTGTGTAGTGAGTTTGCCTTAATTCGTTCCGACATTAGTTTAAAATTGGCATCGTCCTTCTCCCTGAGCTGCTGAATGAGACGCGAGTTCTGCTCCTGCATGTCCTCGAACGCCTGGCCCGTCACTTCCATCTCATTCAGTAAAGCCTCTTCCTCCTGCAACGGATCACAAATAATTAAATAAATATATATTTATAAATCAAAATAAATTATTACATTTAATAACTAAGATAGATTTTTATATAGTACTAAAGGAATTTAAATAATTACAAATATTCGTATATTTTCTTTCCAGAGCTCTACTAAAAGAAATTCTACAAAAACAAAAGAAAGCCGATATCATAGTTTCTGGACACCAAATAGAAATACTACTAAAGACGGTCCCTTTTACTATTATTAAAACATATCAATACAACTTAAATACTTACTTGTGACCCAGCGAATGGCCTGGAAAAATTATGTATAGGATCTCCGGGCGGTCTGGCGGCTGTTGACAATTGTTTTTGCAATTCATACTTTTGCTCCTCTAATTGTTTTATCTTTCTTAAGGCGTCCTCATCGGCTAACCGTCGCTCGCGTTTGTTCTCCTAAACAGGTTATGATTTAACTTCAGTTTAGTTCAAATTTAACACCTATTTAACCTCATATTAAACTTCAATATTAAATTACAACACGCTAATATTAAAGCTCTTAATACCTATGCTTTTAAAAACATTTTAAAAAATATTATGAAGAGACCTGCCCTAGTCCTCATATTAATAGCAAAATGTAACTTTAGCTTGAGGTAAGGAATTGTATATTTGTTTGTGTTGCGTATTTGTTATTATTTAAAAAAAACATAGACATGCATACCCCGTGAATACACTCAATAAATAACTCTGAAAATGTTAGGGTTTTTAAATAGATGAAAAAAGCCAAATATTAATAACAATAGTTTTTGCTGAAACGTCTTGGAGAGTTGGCCTTGTGTTGAAGGGGTGGAACAACCTAGCAGCTGTTGCCATAAATGAATTTTATCTAATGTGCACACGGCGATCTTCAAATGGATACAGTTTTTGTAGATATATAAGCGATAGGAAGAGAAACGATCGCAATGACATGAACGGCAAAAGAGATATCTGCATCCTTTTTACACATGCCTCATAGTTATCCCTTTCTAATAATTTTATCTTTCAGTCTAAAGTCCAAACTGTATCCATTTGAAGATTGTCGACTGTACTAAATGTAATAAGCGTGATCAGTACAAGTATAAAAAAAAGATAAATAATTATTTAAAGTAAATTAATAACAAAAAACACACATATTACCATAATTCCTACCTGCGCAAGTTTGGCCTTTTGTCTATGGTCTTCTAGCTCTTGGCGCGCCTTTTTTTCGGCGGCCATTAATTGCACCTTATCCCTTTGTTCCTTACTGACACCCTTATACATATCAAGCAGTAATTTCAATTCTTTCTGTTCACTCACCGCTTTCCTGTCAATAAATTTTACAAATTATTAATTACATATTTCTTAAGAACTAAGTATTTTTGATACTGAGCTATGTAGAAGAAGGAATTGATATTTTTTAAGGCTAATAAGCTCACCAGCTTGCTTCAAACTTTCGTAATAAATGACTGATAATACAAAAATATACAAATATATGAAATGAAAAAGGTGAAGCTTTCGACAGACGTCTGGAATTAGTAGGTTATGACCTTGAATTACTTTCCTAATATATTAAAAATAGCTAAGTTAGTTTTATGATGTTTATGATAAATGAATAGATGAGAAAGAACAATAAAGTTGATACAAATATTTTAACATTGGCAATAGTAGAATTTTCTATTTAAAAAAGAAGAACCATTTTAAAGACATAACCTTCCAACCATTGGGTTAATTACAAATAAGCAAAACATGAGGTTGTGAGCGAAAGCGTGACTCAAAGACACAAAATCTTTGAGAACCTTTTGATATTAATCACAAACGAGTCGTATATAAAATTGCGTTTACTTGAGTTGCGCTTTCAGATCCTTAATACAAGTTTCCTGTTCCTGCATCTTGACCCTTTGTGCGTTGTTATCTTTTAACACCGTACTCTTATTGTCTGTACTTGTTTCTTCGCCCTAAAAACAATTATTTCCATAAATATATTTTCATAAAATGTCTTACTATTGTTTGCTTCATATAGGAGTAATTCATATAATAGTTACCTCAGTGTCAGGTTCCTCTTTCTTTACAGAATTCAATGGTTTCTCTTCATTACTGTCACCAGCCGGTGTTGTTGTACTACACGAATCACCTCTACTACTATCCTCTAGTTCTTTACGAGCCTACAATTTATTCACAATATAAATAAGCATACTAATACAGGCCCGTGTGCTGAAATTAGTAATTTAGAGTAACCTTGGAAGACACCGTATAAAGTTGGGCTGACAATAAATTAACGTTTCATGTCCGATTTCATAAAAAGACTCAGTGTCTATTAATATTGGTATAAAAATAAAATTCAGTTTTTTTTGTTGTTAATTATTAGATGTACAGCCGATATGAGTGAGAGGTTTCTTGTGATCTTCTCGTCATACGCCTTTCCGAAACCATTGTAACTATTAGGAAGCGCACGCCTTTAGTGCTCATAGTAAATCGGACACTATAAACAAAACAACAACTCACCTTATTTAATTCTTGATTAGTATCTTTATATTTCCTCTTATACCTATGCACTTCCCCTTTCAATTGTTGATTATGATTTTGTAATGATGTGATTAAATGTCTCATTTCTCTATTAATAGGACCAGTCTGTTCATTAGCAGCTAAGTTTTGTTCAAATTCTATTCTAAGCATTTCATATTCCTTACGTAATTGGCCAAGTACATCTTCTAATTGTATCATTTCAGCTCTAAGTGTTTTCTGTCTGGATAATTCTTCACTCTATAAGTTATTAAACATCGCTTGTTAGTAAAATAAATATATGTGTATATAAATGTTACAGACAGACTGAAGCAGTAAGTAGAGCGGCAATCTGTTACTCAGCGGCTCCAGGTTTGATTCCTAATAGTATAAAAATTGTGTGTCCTTTTTCTAATACCCATAGCACATATATATGTAAATCCATATAAGTAGCAATAACTTTTAGGAACACAGACAACTTAGACACTATCATAAAGGTAATACTTCTATATATACATATATACATGTATAAATAGACCCGACCACTCATGTTAATGTGTGTGTGTGTGTGTGTGTGTGCATATTTACCTCCATCATCTCAATTTGCCTCATATGTTGATTTTTAGCATTCTGTAACTGTAACCTAGTCTCATCGAGTGCTGTCCTCATTTGCATGGACTCATTATATAACACGGAGAATTGACTTTGCAAACATTTGTATTCTGTTGTTTCTACTATTACAGATTCGGGTAGTTGACGTATCTGAAATACAATATTACAATCAGTTCACTGTATTTCTATATAGGAATAAAAACAATATAAACAAGTGAATTAGAACCTAAGGATGGATAAGGGTTATAAAAAAAAAACTAGGATCTGAAGTATCTATAAACGAGGAATAGGAATAAGTTTTAAAATCCTGGATTAACAATTTGTTTACAAATAATATCAAAAATATTAATGATTGTAGTAAAACTTTTAATTAATTTTATTGGTACATAAGCATATATATAACAAAGTTACATTGGTACCCATTGAGATTTTTGGAAGATTCGAACACAAAGGTTATTGCATCTGATAATTGTTGTACTTACATCCATTTTCAACTTTTCCACTTCCTTCAGTGTGTCCCTGTGCTCTCTATGCAGTCTATCCAACTCTGCCAGTCTGTTGTTAGCCAATTCTTTTTGTTCCTCTAACTCAGAGACTAGTACTTCTAACTTTGCCACAGAAGCGGCTGAAGGTGCAGCAGCTGGTGCAGCAATATTGTTCGCTGCTCCAGACTGATGATAGCTCTTCAGCTTCTCAATCGCTTCTGCTAAGTGATTCTCTAGTTTGTCATTACGGGATCGTACCTGGGAATACACATTAATATAGAATCATATTTATCTTTTCATATATTTTAGTTCGGAGCCAAAACATATGCCGTTTATTTATTAATTTTTTTCTAACAATGCTTATAAGCAAATAATTACTAATAAATTCCAAAGTTAACATTTGTTCTGGCATATGCTAATACGACTTGACAATAATCTCTTTATTCGATTTTAGCGCAAAACTTGCCAACTTTGGCATTATACCAATAATTTTGACAGAAAGAGAGAGAACAAGTACTTTTATTCAGTACCACATATCATAAAATCATATATTTGAAAAAATATATGTAGTTCAGTTAAAAGGATTAACAGACGCCATATTCGCGGCGAGACTGCGATATGAAACAAAACACGATAGTAAGCCGCATAAATTCTTTTAAATTAGTTAACACATTCACGCCGGCGCGTATCATCGGTAGTACGCATTCAATTGTGCTATTAGACGCTGAAAATTTAACGTATTTACATTAAAATAATTTATTTTTAATTACAATTATAATTAATAACATATCATAAACATAATGCGTACCGCCGGTGGTACGCGCCGGCGTGAACGTGTTAAATCATATTCACAGATAGCCTCCGACTTCAACAAGAATACATACTTTCATAAGTTCATATTGTAGATCATCAATTTGGTTTTTTAATTCAGCATTTTCAGTATCTCGACTATTAACAGCATCTTGTAACTGCGCCACTTGCAAAGTCATACTATGATGTCCCTCATGAAGACTTGTGGACAATGTTTGCAGTCGCAGATTCTCTGCTGTCACTTCATCATTAGTTGATCTGATAATCTCGTCTAATGATGGTACAGGACTGCCTTCCGCTGAAAATAAATATATATATATAGACCTTCAATAATAATAATAATAAATTCTTTATTGTACCAAAAAATCACAAAAGGCGAACTTAATGCCTTTGGGAGATGTGAGCGGTGATGTTAATAGTACAGAAAAATAAAATATTAAAATAATAAAACATATACAAAATAATAGACAAATAATTTTGATTACTAATAAATAATTACAGCCATAAATATAATATAACAATATAAATATACTAAATAATTATGTCCGAGAATATTGTTATTCTGTTTATGTAATAAATCATGACGTTTGAATTGACATTTTTGTGTTATATTGTGCTAGGATGTGAAAACGTATGTTCTGTTTTATCGGTATAAAGCACTGGCAAAACAAAGCATTATTTTTTTTTTTGACATACCATCCCCTTCTCCTTTGATTGCTCTCCAAATCTTATCATTTCTTTGTTGCAGTCTGTCAAAAGCTTGCAACACTTTAGCAACGGCTCTCTTACTGACTTGCACTCGGTTGGCCAGTTGGGCATCCAGTTCTTCCTTGTCCCATGTTGATAATTGCATTAAAAACGATGTCGTAGCTTCATTCTCATCTATAATTGTAAAATGTAAATAATCATATAGTAATGTTGACAGATTTAAAAAAATATTTAATTTAATAGGCAAGTCCTTGAGCTATAAAGCTTGCAGCAGTGAAACAATCTGAAGAATGTTCAAATGAAAAACAAATACAAAATAGGAACATGATGAAACTAAAAGCACTATCACGAAGAAATATCTACATATACCTTACTGTCTAGTCCTTGATAGGATACAGGCCGGACATTATACCGACCTACTTTAAAAACTAATCTATCATGCTTTATTTTGAATTTGAAAATGGAACATAGTAAAAATTAGCTCATATGAACACCTTGCTACAACCTTGAGCCTCTCATTATGCACCCGCTATGTGTTGACCCCGACACAATAACTTTGGTTATTCCTACTCATACATAATTCAAAATGCAAATTCATTTAAGAGTTTTACAGCTAAACCATTGCATAGATAACACAAATAGACAGAGATCAAATTTAGCAATAAACTAATCTAACATAAACAGGACAAAACTAACAGTATTAGAGGTCAATGACATTCAAAAAGTAATAATAGCAAACATTACTCATGTGATAAATAATTGTACACGTATTGTAGTACTGGTAATATAATCTAAACACCATAATGAATGAATAATATATATTTTTATTTATTCATAAAAACAAAACACACATAAATGTGTTTCCGATCTTGAGACTCATGTTTGTGACATATTTATTAACTGTCTTAAAATCTTTCTAAAAATGGAGATAGGGTATATAAAAAGCGTTACCATCTGGAGTATTTGATATGAATAGTAAAAAAATTGAATGAACATTTGATCATATTTATAGTAATGATTTTTAATTTAAAAAAACTCAAAACAGTTTCAAAAGAGATTGTATGTTAAATTCTCCTGAATTAGTAATTTCTTTTCATTTCATAACATATTATCAATATATAATATACTTTTAGTCTGAATTTCTATTGCTCACCCAATTAATTGGATGGTCTAATACGAATTTAAGCAAAGATAACAGCTTAATTAAAGCTAAGCAAGAATTGTACCTACTAACATTATATCATACAGACTATGATTGGCGAGTATCTTATGATTTCTTCTCATCATATTTCTTTCCGAAATCTCCGTAGATTCTGACTATGCACAATAACCTAAAGGGTATGCAATATAGATATTTTTTGTTTCAATCTTGAACATAGCGGTCCCCACATACCTTCACATAGTTCTAAATACTTTTAATAACACTCCTAGGAGTCTGTTCTAGTGCCTAATGTGTTATACCAGCGGTTCTCAAACTTTTTTGGCGAAGGAGAAAGCCTTAATATAATTATGAAAAACTGTTTTATATGTATTTATGAATAATCATATTGCTGTGTTATACAATAATAATAAATTAAATGATACGTTAAACAACATCTTACTTTTATTCTCAGACTCATCTGCAGTTTCAGCATCAAACCTTTGCAATAATACCCTGATGTCTTCATTAAGAAGATTCCAATATCTATTGACAACACAAAGTACGGCATCATCCTGAGTTTGTCGTTTTTCTAATTGTTCTATTCGAGCCCGTAACTCTGCTTCACATCTGTGGCGTTGCTCTATCCTCTGAAAAAGTTATTTTTTTCATCAAAGTTCTTCTATTAGTTACAAGACATAAAATTAATTGAAATATTAGCAAGAAACATTTAAAGTTAATGTTTTTAAAGAATTACAAGTGTTTGGTATATCTATTTAAGATTGAATTAGTATTTCGAAGTGATCAACTTGTTTTAATGTGATTTTTGAAACAAAATAATCAATGTTTACGACTACACTGTTTCTTTAATTTTTCAGTTTTAACTGTATATTGCAAGTTGTAATTTAACCAGATATTTGATACGTTTCTGGATTATAAACGTTATAAACATGTTCTACTTAATGTTTATTATTAATTCGCAGTTTTATTAAGTTTTGTTTGGCGTCCAAACAGCTGATTAGGACAATCGTTTTGCCAACTCAATACAAACATATTATTGTTATTAATGTTATATTAAGTTGTGTCTGTAGGCTAATACCTGTGCCAATTTCTTATTTTGATATCGTAGGACTTTAATGTCCATTTCTTCAAGTGTAGACACGGAGCCAATAAGATGAGGTTCAAAATGAACTTTCTTGATAGGAGGTTGGGCGCTGCCGCCGTTGGAGCATTCGTCGGCGTTGCGCTTCGACATTCTAAACTGTAATTAAACAAAAATACGCTTAAATTCATTAAAAATGCAGGTATTTTCATAAATTAAATCAAAGCATTATTGATTGTTATAATGCGACAAAATTAAAAGATGCTATGTCGACATACATTCTTCGAACTAACCACAAACTACATAATTGTGTCACATTATACTCCTACCTGTCAATGTTGACAATTTGTAATGATAAGTAATTAAATTACGCGTTGTTTTTAGTTATTATTAAGAAATTAAAGAAATGATACGACATCTTAAGATAATATTTAACATTTATCACAGTTAATAGTGTATATTTTCTAATAATAAAATCAGCTCCTCCTTAACCCCGTCCAATACTTGTTCTTTTTTCCTAATGTTTGGTGACTCGGACACCGATGGAGTTTCTGCCAGCATTCGATGTTGCCATACGAAGTTACCTTTTCTTTAATAATGTTATTGTCTACAGATAATCTTTTCGTTTGCGAAAAGCGAAACGAGTGGGTACGTGTATTTTTAGGTTTTCGATACAAACAAGGCAAACGGTGAATAATTCTTTATTAAAATTGAAAAATACAACGAAACTTAACAGAACAGAACAGTCCATTAAACATCAGCTCATAATCGTACGATATTTCAGCTGATCTTGTAACATCCTTAGAAATACCCTGTATTTTTTATCATGAAACGATTTTATTGCCGTGTCTGGTTGAATTACGTCCGCCGTCCCTCCCATTTTAGTTATAGCTTCATCTACATTTACGAAAAACTTCGATGCACATGCGCCTAACAGAGCAGCACCAATCAGCACAGATTCTTCTTCGCGAGGCTTCAAAATAGGGATACCAACAGAATCCGCTTGAACTTGAATAAACAAAGGATCCTTTGATAAACCACCGCATATAAGTATTGAAGAAAATGCATTATAACCGGCGGTTACCATGGATTCGATTATGTGTCGCGTGCCATACTGAAATAAAAAACAAGTTGCTTATGGATGTTTCGCTTACGCTTTTCTACTAGGTATAAAATAAAGGACTTACAGCTAGTGCTTGAATAGTAGCCAAATATTGTAAAGCTAAGTTTTCTTCACTATTATTGATAGTTAAACCTACAATGGCTCCTTTTAAGGTAGGGTCAGCGACAGGAGATCTGTTCCCATGGAAATCAGGCCATATGTGTAGATCTTTTGCTAATAGACTAATATTCGACAAGTCTCTCTTTGTTGTCATTGATTTTAAAAGATTCCGTAGATGATGACGTACCCTGAAGTGGAATTAAAGTTGTAATTCAAATTATTTTTTAAATTTATTTAACAATTAATACTTACTCCCCGGCATTACTAGTCTTCAATAATTTAATACCAGCTGGGTGACTTGAAATAATATGATCTAATAGCAATCCAGAAGCACTTTGTCCTGCTTCATTTAACCACATCATTGGTACCATGGCACTGAAGTATGGACCCCAAACTCCTTCTACCATTATAGCGGTCTTTGAAACTGCCATATGACAAGTTGATGTACCACAAATAAGACCCAGTCTACTCGATATATCACTCTTTATTTCGTGAGCCTTAGCACCAATCATACCTAACCCACCAGCGTGGGCATCTATAATGGATGTAGCTACAGGTGTCCCTGGTTTTAATCCTAAAACTTTTGCAATATCATCGGACAAACCATCCCCGCAAGGTTGGCCAGGTATTAAAACTCTGTTACCAATTTTCTTAAAAAAATTATCAGCCAAATCTTTCAAACCTATTTCAGTTAGAAAATCTACATTCCATCCCATTTCTCCATCTATCGTACATTCATAATTCCATTTACAGATAAGAGAACATAATGAGCGAGTTGTGCTACCAGTTGCTTTCCAAGTTAAGAAATCTGGAAGGTCAAAAAAGTGACCATATTCTGGCCATCTTTGTGGAAAATTCCTCTTTAACCAAAGAAGTTTGGGCATTTCCATTTCAAGAGATACTCTTCCTCCAACATATTTAAGAATATTATGATTTGTTTTATTTATTAGTTCGGCTTCTGCATCAGCACGGTGATCCATCCACATTATTACATTTTGTTCATTTTTATTTGAGTGACTTACTGAGAGAGGATATCCTGATTTATCCAGTGCAACTAGAGAACATGTAGCATCAAAGCCTATTCCTTTTATTTCTTGTGAATTTATACCAGAGATAACATTCTGAAAAATAAATTGAAACCTAATAACGGATACACAACATATAAGTAAGTTTACTATTAAAATTGTTTGCTTAAAATAGTTAACTTACTTTAATAACATACACACAACAATCCCAGATATTATTTGAAGACTGTTCATAGTAATCAACTCTTGGTTTCCACGTCTGCAATTCCTTAACAGACGTTTTTAAAACATGCCCTTCTAAATCTACAAGCGCAGCTCTCACACTGCCTGATCCCACATCAACACCAATAAAGTATACATTTTTTGCAGCCATATCTAGAAAAATATTATTATGCTTTATACACATAAACAAATCAATTAATATAAGTGTATTAACTTACCTGGTATCTAATGTACTTTGTAAATGGTCATACTACAAATAACAAGTAAGTACTGGTTATGGAGCAAACATTGAAGCAATTTATAGTAATAGTCACAGACCTTGAAGTGAGTGATAAGGTCAATAAGTTGGTTTATGACTGAAGATAACCTCTTCTTAGCTGATATCCATGTTAACAGACGCATACTATGAGAAAAAATAGATTATAGACAATAACATAAAATAAAAGAATGAATGAATAACTTTTGAAATAGGTGCAACATTTGTTTATTGTCAACTTTATTCAAATACAATTTCAAAAAACCCGGGCTTTGGTTGACGTAAATCCACAGACAAGAAATAGTGATAATATATTCACTTAGATTTCGCTTAAAAATTTAGCTATTAAGTTAATAAGGCTAGTAAATAATAATAATGTATTCATTTTAGTTTACCTGTTTACTATTTCAACACTATTTATAAAAAATGAAAATATAATAAAATACTCTATTTGACATAGTGAGAAGCTGTCGAGAAACTACAGCGCTTTATGAGGTTATAATCTGCTGTCGCGGTTGTTTATATATAAACAAAATTGATTAAGTTAGGATGGTGCGATTTAAAAACCGGTGAATCATTAATAATATTATAACTAGATAAATACAATAGACGACATTATTTTCCCAGTAGTAATTTATTGTTCGTAATTTCAGATATATTACAATAGAAATAATTTGTCCTAGTCTACCAGAAAATACTCCGCTAACGTTGAAAAGTGGTGCCTTCCACGAGTCTGTAATGAATAAAATTCAATATTTACATGGGGACTATGGTGTAGCCGCAGTTAGAACTGGATTTATAGCAAAATATTGCAATGAAAACACAAGAATAGCTATACTGAGGGCCAGACATGGACCACACAAGTTTGTTACTAGTAGCCTACCATTTATAACTCGAATAGGGAAATTAGATGTTATTTTGCACACTATTCATGTTGGTGCAACACTAAAGCACAGTTTTAAATTCATACAAAGATACCAGAGAGCATTTTTAGACTCTGTATATTTGAGTTTGAAGAGTGACAAAGAAAAGAAGCAAATGGAATTCGCTGTGATGGATTTTACAAAAACAGATTGCAGCTTAAACATTGCAAGGCTTTTCTGAGACGTCTGTAACAAAATTCTTCAGTGATTTGTCTAAAATAAAACTACAATAAAAATAATTTATAAAATATAGTTTAATTTTCAGCATTGAATTAACAATTTTTATATACTTAAAAAAATAGTAATAATTTTACTAAATTAATGCTTAATAAATGCAAAACAATTCTAATCAGGCAATTTAAGGTATAGATTCTTTCTCAGTGTCGCAATAGACATACAAACTTGTGAATAATTAAGTTCTTTGCACAAAGACACCACACTATCGTTTACTTTCTTAAATATATCTTCAATATGCTCTTCATTTGCTAATTCATGTATTTTGTAACACAATATTTGAATAAATATAGAACCTTTTTTCTCATTCCTGTAGGCTTCATATTCTGGAACAGTTGCCCAAAATATCAAAAAGTCTGTTTTTTTAATACTTTTGCTTTTTGATGGTCCATCAGCTACCAGAGTTAGTGTTGGTTCCCATTTGACTTGACAAGCTTGTATAACAATGACTTTAGGCTTGCCTTCTAATTTATCTGCATCCTCTCCATCCAAAATCTTTTGCAATTCTGTAACTTTTACTGGAATTGAATCTGCAGAATAAATACAACCTTCAATTCCATGGGATAAAATGCATAATATAAAAACACTGTCCTCAATATGGACTTTATCTCTCAAAATTACTTTCAGATTTTTAAATATGTCGTTGTATCTTAAATTGTTATCTGCTATAACTTGGAAATTAAGTTGTGTCATCGTGTTCTCTAACTGTATTTTATCATGTTGTGATCCTTTTCTGTCATCAAGCACCCCACATTTCATTTGTATACTTTTTTGTGATGGGTAAAACTTTTCCTGATTTATTATGTAACAGATTCCAAGTCGATTTTTATTTATAATTTCATAAGCACCTTTTAATTTTTTTGATGCATCTGTTTTAAATTTAGGCAACACATTTTCCTTATCACCAAGTTTCTTACATAGAGCAGCTATATCATCAAAACTTTTACGTGTTGAACTGTTCCTTCCTACATGTATATCTTCAGCATCAAGAAAATTATCTTCATTGTCATTCATGTGTTTTTCAACCTCTCTCATATCTGCTGAGATTGACTCCAACCCTGGTAAATTATCAAGTATTTGTGCCAATTTTTCAACTCGGCAACTCAAACTGTTATTGTCTTTTGTTGCATTAATCACAATAAACTTTCGACACATGAGCTCTAATAACACCAATTCACAATCTTCGTATTCTACCACATTTAAGTTATAACTGGTCAATGTATTTTTTAATTTCAACAAATTGCTGGAACACATATTTTCACATACCTTATACAACATTTTCTTCATAGGATTAATATATACATTAGCATGAGCATTCTTTGGTAAGAAATGCAATTTTACTTTGTCAACGTCGAATCCTAACTTCTTTATGATTGAATATAGTTGACAAATAGCAAGCACTTCTAGGAACTCATATTTCCAACTGGCGCTGGATTGCGCTTTCTTCGCCCAATCGCCCAGTAAATTTAAATTCGTTTTAGAAGACTGAAGCAGAACGAGACGTTCAAGAGCCGTGTGGGGTGCATCATAGAGAAGAAATGCCATCGACCTGATGTCGTACACATTTAGATTGTTCTGTATTTCTGAGATAACATCGACAGTAATAGCATCAATATTACTACTTATACTATCCATTATGTTGCATTTATATTATATCTGAGACCTTTTATGTATCACAACAATAAACCCATAGTGACATATACAAAATAGGAAGCTTGGTGTTTTGCTCAGTAGCATAGGATGTCAACAGTTTTATTATATTTTGAAATAAACAATTTAAATTTCCATAAAACAAAAACAAAAAGATTTCTTACATGACTAAATAAACCAATCAACTCTCAATCGACATACACATCCGCCGTTAACCAAAAAAGAAGATATGTCAAAATAGCTGAACGAAACTTTGTCAAGTTTTGTTGATCCTAGTAATGTTTGTTCAAATATCTAAGTAAGAGGTATTTATTTATATAGCATATAAAAATTCATATTTTGTTTTAAATTTAGTTGAAATTAATTAGATTTTTAAACATTTCATAAATTGACTTTTTAATATTCCTTTTGTGTCCGTTGCCTTTATATACTTATCATATGTTATTATTTAGACTTTTTGACATTTGAATGACATTTTGAATTGGATCCGCTAGATTTTGAGGTTATTCTTATTACCATTTAGGCTATTTCGTTAATTTTAACATATGATAGGTAGTTATTAACGATTCAATATATAACTCAGGTATTTATAATATATGTATATACCTGTCGCATGTATTTGATGATTTAACTGAATATACTTAATTTTATTTCAGGTGTTAATATAGTATCTGAATGTAAAATATTATGGCTATCGCCAAAACCGACGTATTAAGACTATACAAAAATCTTTTATTGTATTCCAAGACACTTCGGTACACGGATCCAGTTTTTTTTAAAAGGAGAATTGTGACAGAGTTTAAGAAAAATAAAGAACTAGCTGACTCTGAAGATATAAATTTTGCATATAAGGTAAATTATGTTGTAATTTGGACATAGTAATGACACTGTCTGTCTAAGGTAGAGAATATATGTACAGAGATGATTATATATATTTTGATTTATTTATTGACAGAAAGGAGAAGCACTGCTGAAGAGAAGTACAATTGTCTAAAATGTTTATTTTAAAGCACACTCATAAACAGATACCTTTTGTTTTAAGAAAACTATACCCTATAGCTTGTAAACACTCTAAAATAGATTACACTAAGGTACCTCAACTTGATGAGAATGATCTAATGGAAAGATTTGTCGCTGGCAGTGGCCCTGGAGGTTCAGCTGTTAACAAGAATTCAAATTGTGTTGTTTTGACACACAATCCTACAGGTATTTTTTACTAATTTATTTTTATTATGTCATACTCTACATAGAAGCTTTTTCTATGTGTTCTCTTTCTCATCTTAAAAATATGTTCATATAATGTATTTACAAATAATACTGCAAATGGCATGCAAAAATTTTATTAATAAATTATAGTCAAAATATTGACTTGAAAATTGAATATGAATCTGCATTCTACTACGAACTGTGAGTTTCATGTGGTTTTTTATTATATGCTTTTCTGAAATCAGTAGTTTCTAGCGATGCGCAAGCCTGAATGACCTATGCAAAATATAGATTTGATTTACTCTTTTATTCCAGGAATAGTAGTAAAATGTCATTTAAGTAGAAGTCAAGACGATAATAGGAAGATGGCCAGAGATATGATCATAAACAAATTAGATATAATGTATAATGGAGAGCAAAGTGTTGCTGCACAGAAAAAGAGAATAGCTGAAAATAAATTTAGAAAATCTGAGTATAAAAAGAAAAAATTAGCTAAACTTAAAACTGAATGGAAAGAAAGAGAAGGAATAGAGTGATTGTGTGGAATCTTATTATAGAAATATATTACAAAATTGTAGATTAAATGGTTGTTTTTATTTTATATGAGAAATTATCTGGTGATATGAATGACATCAAATTTTAAACTTCTAATTTAAACTACAGTAATGCCTCGCTTTACGCGAGTGATATGTTCCGGAAAAAACTGAATATCCCGCGACTTTAGAGAAGTTGATGACTACATTATGTTTATACGCACTCTTTCGCATAATGCGGGGCAATTGAGCGCGAAATTTGAATTTCGCGTTATAGTGAAACCGCGCATAACGGAGTCGCGTAAAGCGGGGTATTACTGTATTCTTTAGAAATTTGTAATATGGTTTGGCAACATTGTATCTATTTCTAAGAATAAGATTATGGGGGCACATCATTGCGTAAAACCCTCACGAAGATAACATGTCGTGGAGAACAATTAATCATACTTTATGGATATCCATAGCAGTAACCTTTGTCGCACGTAATCCTCCCGTATTTGTAGCATTCCTATTCTTGGAATAACGTCACAAATTCGCACTAAACTTTTTTGTGACGCTTGATTCTACTATGACAGACTCACCAATATAAGTTACATGCATCTTCACAATTGTCCATCTTGTGTGATATGTCATAGGTGTCTCCAGAAGAAAGAAGAAGTTCCGTTGTGTGTTTTATTTATATCTGAAATTCATTTGCCTATATGCTATAAATATAAATAATAGTTGACTTATTAATTAAAACACGTTATGTTATAACTATTGGTTAATTTTCAGGCGTTTTTGCCACGTTAAAATTGTACAGCATTCATTGCGGTCTAAGAACGAAAGTGATATAGAATTTTAACGTATTATAAAAGACAATGGATTAGTAATATATTCTTCAGGAATTATTTTTAGGTACGTACCTACATAAACGCAAAAGTAGTAATAAAAAAAAACTAAAAGTGATAAGTTATAAAAAGCCATTATATGATTGTGTGGAATATTTGATTAATCATTAATAAGTATTTTTAACATTAAAATACGTTGTCCGGCTTATAGGGTTTATTTTGATTAATTTAATACAGCGTTTCACTTACGTACTTCTAATTAAAATTGCCCTGAATTATTTCGAACATAATTTGCAACAACTTCAAAGCTTGTGACGGCGAAAAGTTTATGGCGGAAGAGCAACGGATTGCCTGTTGAGTTGAGTAAGCGGCTACTCTCGGTGACTCTTCACGATCGTAAATGAGTGTCCAATCAAGAGCGGTAGAGATAGTATACTTGTTTACAATAAAGGAAAAGTAAAGAAAATTATAGTAAACGGTTAAATATTATTGTAGCAAATATTAAAGCCTCCAAGCGTTTTTGTATGGCTTGATTATTATTCTGTTTATACTGGATAGACTTTACGTAGGAATAATATTGTATCATAGGTAGGTAAGGTCAAACAATAATACCTAAACATCTGTTTAATGTTCAAGTTTAACAAATGAGAAACAATCGACTCGATTCATAGAATCTGTGAAAGCAATATTTATCAACGTAACTTAACAATAATATTGGTTTAAGTATTACTTTGATAATATAATATAATGACAGTTTATTCACGCATCTGTCACTTTGACAGTTCATAGAGCCGGTTTGATTAAGCAATATACTAAGTAACGTTTAGGAATCTTAGTGCGATTGCAGCTTTGTCTAATTTCCTTTTACATGTATTTATATGTAGTCTATGTAGGTATATTATACCATTAAGTTAAGAAATAATTTATGTTTTTATATCTACGAAAGGCGTACTTTTTAAAAATATGCAACACTATATAGGTTTCATAAAATAAAGCTATAAAATAAAGCTCTGAATGTGTTCAATTGCATCTTCAACAATTCGAGTATTTTGAGTATATGAAGTTTAACGTGTTATATTTTATATTAAATGTTGTAAATCATAAAAAAAAATTATTGCATCTTAAAGCGGCACATTTTAAGTATTAAATAAAATTAAAATATTTTGAAAAAGTGACATTCACAATTTTGATTTTTGATATGGGCTTCTTAGGCGTCGCCCCAATGTGAGCCGGCTCAATCGAATTATAAGACGTTGTCACGTCAAAAAAACAATTAACGAAAAAATACTAGTCTTAGTGTTGATTATAATACCGAAAAAGAAGCATTTCGTAAACGTCAAAATAAATTTCTATAAAGCGTTTTTAGTTCAGCTAGTCACCGATAGGTTCGTATTTCGTTTTTTCTATAATCAAAATCAGAACGTTTAATTTTGGTTATTATTCCAAAATTACTATTAAAAACAAACACCGGACTGCAGATAACGCATCGATTTCGATTAATATAATTATATATACGTAACTGTGGCCCCTATTATTAAATATATAAATTAATTTAAATAATACTATTATACGTGTAAAAGATCATAAATATTGTAGTAGCTAATGACATATATTTTTTCGTTGGCAACATATTGGGTAATGTCAAAGATGTTTACGACCGAAATTGAATTTTTTAAAATAATTATATCCTTAAAAGCCGATTAATATAACTAATAATAAAAATATATCCAAATTTAAATATGAATTGAAAATAAACATAATGGGTCGAGTGCCTTGTAATGGTGTTAAATATTCTAGTATAATACGATATAGTCTATGTACGTTGTGTTTATTTATAAATTTTATATTATTAGCTCAATTAAGTGAATTTATTTGTTATTATTTTTGAGTAAATAAATATCTTAATCTTTAAATATACTGCAATATATTGCAAAAGCCAAAGGGAAAAGACGTATACTTATTTGTCATATATTTAAAAAAAAAAAAAACAATTGACGATTTTTAATATATCTTACATGTTGTTGCTGTGCATATTTTTGTCGATTAAATATACTACAGCGCGGGAAATAATTTAAAAAAATGACACTAATGACATATCTTTAAAAAAAACTAAGGCATATTGGCGGTCGATTACAAGTTAGTCTATACCTGCTATATAAAATCAACATTGTATGATGTATATAAAAAAAATATTACCAAAAAAAAAACCTAAAATATGAGTATTGTAAAAAAAATAATTAACTGCGAAGGTATTTGATAAAAAGATAATGTTAAACGAAAAAAAAAAGGAATCATTTTCCTCGAAGTTTATTTTTAATTACGATCCGGTCCAATTTTACGATCTTCCATCTCTTTCTTTGTAAATGTATTTCTTTTTTGTTTCATTTTTTTTTTGCTTATTAAATATTAAACATTAAACTCATAATACGAAACGTTATTTTCCTTAATAAAAACCTCACAATTAGTCCAGATACTACCTCCATAAACATACCAAGATAAGGTTTATATCAAAAATAGTGTTTGAACTTATATCACAGCGGCGTAGATATAGGTAATATAATATACTATTGTATAGGCATAGTAGAATAGAATGAATGTAATGTAAGGATAGTATGTATTATGAAGAAATATAGATTACTTCTGTAATTTTCGTGGGAGTGCACTGCACCAGCGCTCTTTAGGACGAGCCGCCTCTGACTATTATATAAGCTAAATGAAATTTTAATTATAAGATAGGACGGCATGCTCGAGATGATAAAGGGATAGATACTACACTTCTGATAAAATTACAAAAATACATAAAAATAATAAAAAACTGTATTATTTGTTGAAAAAGGTTGGCTATGCAACCTTTTAAGATAATTTTAATTGTCAGTTGTCAATAAACATTATGGTGAATAGAAATCCCTCGTATCATTTTCAATAGGTTATGGGCCCAGTTAATGCTTATAAAAGTCTACGAGAGGAGCAGTTATAGTTAATAAGTGAAGTATATAAAAAGGAAAACAAATAAACAAAAATTATGGAAAAATTTAATATCGATCGGTTTGATGGAAATGTGAATAATTTCCGTCAATGGAAGTTTCAAATAATTTGTGCACTCAAGGCAAATGGTTTAGCGGCGCATATGAAAGTGAATGAAGAGCAAGAGAAGAATGAAGAATGGGTTAAGAATGACGCGACCGCAATGTTCATTTTAACACAGGCCTTAGATTACAAACAAATTAGTTTAATTGAGACCTGTGAAACAACGGCGGAGATCTTCGCAAAATTGGAGAATATTTATGAACATAAGTCTGAACTAAATTTATTATTAATACAAGAAAAGTTTTACACGTCCAAAATGTCACCCACGGATGATATCGCACAACATATTGCGAAAATTGAAAGTATGGCCAAACAACTAAATGAAAATGGAGAAACGGTCAGTGAAAAGGCCATTATAACTAAAATAATCTCAACTTTACCAATAAAATATAGAAATTTTCGCCAAGCATGGCTCTCACTAACCCCGGCCATGCAAACCATTAGCAACCTAACATGCAGGCTCATTGATGAGGAGTTGAGCCTGAAAAACTTTGAAGATGAAGACAAGTCTCTTTTCTACACACATGGAAATGTAAGAAATTCCCAGTCTAATAAAGACGCAAATTATAAAGGTCAACAATCATCGACGTCAAGAGAGAATAGGTTTCTCTGCTATAATTGTAACAAAAGGGGGCATTTCGCCAGGGATTGTCGCGTACCGAAAAAGAACAACTATACGAAAGAAATGAAACCATCAGCATTCTACATAAACGACAGCAAGGTGGATAGCTGCGATGAATGGATAATGGATAGTGGAGCGACGGCACACATGACTTACAGAAAGGATTTTTTCAAAGAACTCACAGAATTTCCAAAAGGACACGAAACGGTAAAGTTGGGTAATCATGAAGTGTTAAAGGTGAGAGGCAAAGGTGTCATAGCAATTAAGAAATATGTAAATAACATGTGGTCTGATGGTGAACTCTCAGATGTATTATATGTACCGGAGTTAAAGAAAAATTTATTTTCTGAGGGTACAATCACTAGAAAAGGTTTCACGATTGTGAAAGAACATTGCAACGCTTACATTTATGAGAACGGCGTTCAAGTCGCTAATGCTATATTGAAGTCAAATAATTTATATGAATTACTTTTTAAAACTGTAGTGTACCCAGAATGTAATTTAGTTAACAAAGCCAGTTGTGATTTAAAAGTCACTTGGAACTTTAGTATATAGTTATGTTTGTGGTCCAATGTCATGCTTGTCAATGTCAGGGGCTAGATATTTTGTAATTTTTAAAGATGCTATTTCGGGTTTTAGTTATGTATATTTTATAAAACACAAGTCAGACGTTTTAGAATGTTTTATACAATATAATAATATGGTTTATAACAAGTTTGGTCATTCTGTCAAAACTTTATTTACGGATAACGGTGGTGAGTATATCAACGAACAATTTAAAGATCACTTAGTTAAAAAAGGTATTGAACATGAGTGTACGCTTCAACAAAATGACAGAGCTGAAAAAGATGAGAGTAGTGTTGAGGAACAAACATTGGATGAGGTTAATGAAGAAGAAAGTAATAAGACTAATCAAGGTGATAGTAAATACAATTTAAGGTCAAGAAATTTATTGAAAGAACAAGTAATGTTTCAAGCCAATATGGTTGAAATCAATGAACCACTGACGTCTACTGAGGTTCCTCAAATGGATGGTTACGATAAATGGCTAAATACAATTAATGTTAAGCTTAAGATTAAAAGGTCTAAACATAAATATAACTTTGTGAGGGAAAAAGTAAATTCTGGGGAGGTATTACTGAAATATATCAAACCAAGTGATCAACTGGCAGATTTACTTACCAAGGCGCTTCCCTCAACAACGTACAAACGTACCAGAGATCAAATATATGTTTTAGTTATTAATGACAGAAATAGGTAGTCGAGCTAATTAGATTTAGTTTCATGTAACTCTTAGTTATTATTATTTTATCTCTTAGTTATGTTTAGATTGTGTTTAGTTATATTT